>ML279067.1:0-14555 GCA_005239495.1 Nicotiana undulata
AACTCGATCAAATACAGTATCGAGTGCCAGTCGTGCCTCCCCTAGTTTGGGGGCGTGACACACCACCACAGTGTCACCATCCCCCCGCCGTCCTCGGCCGGCCGAAATTGCCACCGGCGGCGGAGCTTCTCCAATCGACCCCAATTTTTGACCAGTGAATCCTCATCCTCCCCTCAATCACCTCCCACCATCAATTTCTCCAAAAACCCAACCAAAAACTTTCAATTTCAAATTTCAGAAATCCGAAACCCTAAATTCTACAATCGGTCGATTTGAAGACAACCAACGGCTCGGACCTTCATGAGTCAATCGATATTGACTAGAGCAATTGATTCATGAGGGTTTGATTCATTTTTCAAACCCTTCCGGAGTCCGGTGACTTATAGTTTTTCTGGCCAAATGCCATTAACGGGTATTCCCCCCTCCTTTCTATCTGTTTCTTGCATGAATACGTTGGTTTAATCATTGTTTTGTTATTGCATCACTGTGTGATTTTTATTCATTATCTTCTTCTACCTGTTCATATTTATTCCCCCTTCTTAGTTTAAAGCCCCAAATGTATTTAGCTTAGGATTCTTTATCACTGTTTTTTGTGATTTAACTGTTGTGTAACAAAGATTAGTATTAGGTTTCAGTTTATTTTCTTTACTGATCTTCAGACATCTGTATGTTTGTGGAGTTTTGTCAAGAAACGAGCATGAACGAACTAGTTGTTAAATCCCTGAATTCATATGTTGAAATGCTGATATTGCATCTTCCTGTGAAAGTGTAACAACCTTTGTTGCCTTTTGATTAGTTGTTTTTTCATGTATTGCCTGAGGTCGTCATTTGATTTAGCCCTTGATTTTGTTGCCTATGTTAGTAGCCACAATTAGGTGTTAACTTCTGATTAATCATAGGATAGCCTAATTTCAACTCTTAGTTTAGATTGGCATATTCAATTAACCTAACAAACTAATCCCCACCGAGGCTCAAGTAGAAACTAAAACAGACTTTGATATAAGGAAATTGACTAAGCCTAATAACTTAACTAATCTTTATTAATTAACCTAAAATCCTAAACGAGTTTGAAGTCATATAGTAATTGAGAACCTAATCAACAACCTAATCCTAGTTAAGAATAACTATTGGTTTTGATTAGCCAAAGTAAGCTAGTTAGGATTAACTAACTCAAGTTGATATAACCCTAATCAAACTTAACCCTAGTCAACCTAAAGATAATTCTAAGAACCTAGAGGGGTAATTTAGTACTTTATTTGAGGGAATCTTGGGTGTAACAACCCAAGAACCTTCTAGAACTAGGAAATCAGATTTTTTGGGGGTAGAATAGTAATTGTAAAGGCTGGAATTTTCTAGAATGAGGGCAGTTGTCCCAAAGGATAAGGGTAACAATTGCCATTTTACTATTTTCAGCCTATTGGATAAGGAATATGCCAAGCATATCCTATCCCAAATCCTCTATAAATGCACACACCTTTTACCACTTAAAGGGGCTTTTTTTTACAACTCTTGGATATTGAAAAACTTGAATATACATAGAAACATAGAATAGCTACTGTAGACAAACAAATTTTTCAAAAAAAAAATATTAGTAGAAAAGAAAAAGAGAAAAATCTGATTTCCTCTAAACGAAATTCATCAATACACTATTTGGTTATCAGTTTTTGTTCTTCTTTGGATATTCTAAATTTTGAAGAACTCTAAGCATTCATACTCAAATTTCTGGGTTGTTCTTCTTACTAACACTGTTGGGTTTTAGTTGTTGCTGATCTTCTGTTGATTCTCGCTGGTTTTCCTCTTGTTTATTGCTGATTTCACCTCTACTTGACCTTTATTTGGTCAGGTCTTTCTTGTTTTCTCTTAAAAGGTATGTAACACCTTACATTAAATGAAGTTTTCAGGTCTGAAACAATTCTTTGTGAATCTGTTATTTTCTTGTTTGAATTTTTCTTTTGCCTAAATCTATGTGAAGATCCTGTGCTAAGATGTGTATGAATGTTCTTTGTTTGTGCTGAAACTCTTGGTACCGTATCAATAAGTAGGTTTTCTTAGTTTTCAATTCTTTAGAGCTATATGTAGTAAGGTCATAAGGAGAAGAGATCTTGAAACAATGCAGTCTGAAATTGTTGAAATAACATGTGAGCTTGAAAATATTTTCCATCCAACATTTTTTGACATAATGCCACATTTGCCTATTCACTTGGTGGATGAAATTAAGCTTGGGGGTCCGGCTCAACTTCGTTGGATGTATCCCATTTAGAGGAACCTATGTAAGTACAAGGCATTTGTACGTAATTGATCTAGTCCAGAAGCGTCAATAGCAGAGGGGTTTTTGGCCGATGAGTGCTTGACTTTTATTTCAAGATATCTACATGATGGCGTGAAGACAAATTTTAGTAGGTACCAAACCGTGGATGATGAGTGCTCTCAAAATTTGTCACCTATATTCCCTAATATAGGCCATCCAATTGGAAGTAAGAAAAAAAATACTTTTGTCATGGATTCGCAGTTATGTTTTGAAGCACATCGATATGCTTTGTTCAATACTAGAGATCAAATGGAAAAGTTTATCGAGTAAGATAAATTATATTAATATATTTATTTATATTTTATATAATTTTTTCTTTATTATATGATTAAACTTGAAATGTTCTTGATTGCAGGGAACATAAGAATTTAATTGTTAATCATAGTAGATCAAATGCATGGGTAAGAGCGAAGGATCATAGTCGGGAATTCAGCAATTGGTTTAAAGAGAAAGTTAAAAATATTGTATTACCAGGTTATTTAAGATGGTTAGCCAAAGGACCTAATATGGTAGCCAAAAGATATACGGGATATTTTATTAATGGATACCGATTTCATACCAAAGAACGGGATTCCCGATGCTAGACTCAAAATAGTGGAGTGACTTTATCGGCAACAACAGATAGTTTTGCTAGTGCTAGGGACCAAAATCCCATCGATGTTGAGGTTGTGTATTATGGAGCGATTCAGGATATCATTGAGATTGATTATTGGGTTTGTTTTAGTGTTTTACTGTTTAGATGTGATTGGTTTCGTAATGAAATAGATGATTATGGGTTAACTCAGGTCTACTTCAATAGATTATGCAGTACATATGACCCTTTTGTGTTGGCATCACACGTTTATCAAGTTTTTTATGTGGAGGATCCAACTGAGAAAGATGTTTATTATGCGAGGAGTAAAGTACCTATTGATTTGTATGATCTGGTGGAAGAGAATTGTCCCAATATTAGAGACACATTTTGGAGGGAACCTAATAATGACATCGGTTCCTCATCTAGGTTACATGATGTTGACATTAGATGGTCAAGAGAAGATGTACCCGTTGATATCATTGATATCCCATCTAATGCACAAAATTCACATGATACAATTGTGGAAACATCAGAAGAGGAGGATGGGTTTGATGATACTGATTGGGACTGGATGGAAGCAAATGATTAAATAAGTAAATTCTGAAATTCTTTTAAGTATATTATTTTTTGAGTGAGTAATAATGCTCGTTTTGTTTAGTTTTCTTTTCACTTCTATTTTTCTTACACATACACATTCATGCAATTTAGGGAGATTTAGTCATAAACTTTGTGCGTTTCCTACACTATTTTTTTTCATAGCTAAATGTGTGTTTTATCTTTTATTTATCAGAGGAGATGATTTCCGTTCAAAGGGATTCAAGCTGAAGCTTTGAGCTATATGTAAGGTGAAGATTTTGAGCTATATGTAAGGTGAAGATTTTGACAGGCAAGGTATCAAAAAGCTCTACTTTCTTTTTGCTAGTCAATTGTGTGTTTTAACTTTCCTAATCCTACTTCTATTTGCTACTTTCTTGCTTTCTGTCCATTAAATCCCAAATATGTTCTTTCTTTCCCCTATGTTTTAGGATAGAAAAGTTGCCTTTTGAGTTTTTACTACATATTTGTAGTTGGTGATCTGAGAATTTAACTTTGCATTGTCTTTCTTGAACAGAAAAGTGGAGAGAGGACAAGCTGAAAATTTTCAGGAAATAGAAATTTCACTTTTCAGGTATGCTGATACTGTAGAAACCTCCTTTATGTTATTTTTATCAATGTTGGTTTTTGACATACAAGTTGGAGAATATGAAATGTGAATGAAGCAAGTGATATAACCTGCTCTACATAGTGTGGCTTTGTCTTAATGACTTTGTAACCAGAAGTTGATTTAAGTGTGATAGTTTGTCATTTTAATACCATAAAAGATAGTTTTTGGACTTGTTTTGTGAACCTATCCATGTCATTGACCAATTGCAAGAATCGGAAAAGCCGCTGCACGGCATTTTCTCACATCTATTACTGTTTATCCAATAAAGTCCTGTGCGGGATTTAGTGTGAATCAGTGGCCTCTAACATCTACTGGTAGCTATTCTACTGTATCTCGATGGATAATTGAGTTGGATAATAATAATCATGCTATTAATTGCACATAGAAAATGTGCTCCTCCATATTTTGTTTAGAATATAAGTAATTTTGAATTTCATTGTGTCGTTTTTACATAGTTATCCTTGTTTCTTTCACTATGAAATGCAGGGTTATTGTATGATCGTGAATGGATTCTCAAGAGCACAACTGGTGAAATTCTTACCCAAAAGAAGGTAGAATACTTTATGTCACAACATGTGTATTGATGCCTGTTATAGAAACTTGAGTATGTTTTTGCTTATAAGTTCCTGAACTGATGACATTCATTGCAGATTATTGATTGCATGTGAGTCATGAATCAAGAAGGGTGCTCAAGAAAAAATAAAAAAATATCCAACCGTATTCCAGCTGGATCACTTTCATCTTTGCGAAATCAAAGGGTTTCGTCGTTAACAACAAAAAGAACCTTTCCAGCTACAAGGTCAAATGGAAATGAAGAACGACAATCAGAAACTGGATTACCTTCATCTTTGCGAAACCAAAAGGTTTCATTGTTGACAACAAAAAGAGTCTTGAAAGCTATAGAGTCAAATGCAAATGAAGACCGACAATCAGAATTAGGAGCTCAATTGCAAGAACAAGTGCAGAAAGTGCCACAGAATTCAACCTCTTCAGCAGCACGAGGAGTACATGAACAAGTGCAACAAGCGAACATGTATTCCATCACTCCTGCATCACAAGCAGTACGTGAACGATCTAATGATTCTACCAATCATGAAGCAATTGAACAATTTGAGGAACAAGGCAAGTATATATAAATTTTAATCATAAAATTAACTAACAATAATGTTTGATGATTATCTTTGCTTTGTACTATTGCAGGCCCTTTTTCGCCAAAAATAAAAAGAGGTTGTACACAAATGCCAAGTGTTCATGGAAGAAAAGAGCGTAAAAGAATTATTCTAAATGAGTATAATCAACCCGTTGGTCCTACTGACGAAGTTGTAAAAGAGTTGGGTAGCTTCCTCGGCACATTGGGAAGGAGTATTACTTTTTGTCCTCTTAATGTATTTAATTGGAGGAAGTTAGGCACAAAAGATGATATGTGGAAATATATCAAGGTATGAAGTTCCCAATATTCAATCAACATGGATGCTATTTCTTATTTTTATACTAACCCAACTAAACTAAATTTGTAGGAAAAATATGACATTCCTGCGAGGCAAAAACATGGGGTTTTGATTCAATATGTGCTTCTTGGGGAAAGTATAAGAATCAACTGAAGAGAAAACACTTTGAAGCATATCAGAATGATGAGCTTCGAATGGAGAATAGGCCAGTAGATGTTCCGGAATCTCACTTTAAGGAGCTTCTTAACTATTGGAACTCCAATCCTCACAAGGTAATTACATTCATTTTTGTTTCATTAGGCAGGATTTCCTGTAGCTTGTGCATAGCACTTAGTTTGACCTATAAATTTTAGGATGATCTGATTGTTGGCTTAATTTCTTGAATGTTTTTATTCATTGGAGTAACTTCTTACACTTCGTTTGACGTTGCTTCATCTTTTACTCTTCCTTTCTTCGCGCAACTTTATCTCTAGTTTGAATACATTGATTTCTTTGTTATATCTAGAAAACATTCTTTCGTTACTCCTCTGTAATAACAAATTGCTACCATTATAATAACTATTTTCTTTATGTTGAGTGATACCCATAAATGCTAGAATTCTTTTAAAATTTTTAGTCTGAAGGATTGGTAAGTTCCCAAGCGTGTTTAAATGTAGAGATTTTTTATTAGTAACTATTTCACTCTTAGATGCTGAGGCAGAATACATTGGTTGACTCGTTTATTTGCAGAAAATGTCCGAAACCAATACAATCAATCGAAATAAGTTGAAGTGTCCGCACACTGCTGGCAGAACACCTTTTGCTCTAATTCGCGAGGTTTGATGTTTCTCTTTCTTTTTCTTTTTTTTTTAATTAAGAACTTGCTAAGATTACATGGAAATATTCTTATACTAGTTTTCATGTAACTAGGCAAAAAAAAGGAAATGTCTGATACTTCGGATACTGTATCAAGTAAGGATATATTTGTGGCTACAAGAAAAAGAAAACTTGACCGAGTATACAAAAGCTCATATGACAATACGATTAGTAAAATTGTAAGAAATTTCTAATTGAAGTTTTTCGTGATTATTTATTTGTTCTTAATTAATCATTCAATTTTATTTACTTAAACTCTTTTCTCTATGGTTTGTAGGCTGAAATGGAGAGACTACAATCAACTCAAGAAACTGAAGATGGCAGTCATTCAGTTGACGCTTTTGCATCCGTCATGGGACCTGAACATCCAGGTCGCGTGAAATTGTATGGACGAGGGGTTACCAAGACTGTCTTAAAAGGAAAAATAGGGAATCTTGGATCTTCTTCTGATGCTGCTGATGAGAGGATGCAACAGAAAATGGAGGAAATGGAAGAGAGAATGCAACAAAGAATGTTGTAAAAGTTGAACGAACAAAAGGATGCTATGGAACACCATATTACAATGAACGTCGTCGCACGACTTCAGCAGCTGAACCCAGAATTGCGACTTGATGCTGACATGCTAAGGATCGTAGAAGCTTCCTCTGCACAACAAGTTGCGGTTCAACTAAACAATCGACCATCTGCCGGTAGTAACAATCAAGGTCAGTACTTACTTGTTGTGTTGCTCTTTATGGCCTTGTTGACTGCCTTGTTGGCTTTTGGCCTGTTGGTTTTTGCCATTAAGTTTCAAAATGTATGTACTTCTTTAAACTATTTGGTTTAATTTTGTTTCTTTGGTCGTCTTGGACACAAGAGACCATGCCCTTTTGAGTTTTGAATAAGACGAATTATTTTTCACGTTCTGTGCATGGTTGGTATTTGTCAACATAATATTTGATATTGTAAACAGAAAGAATTGGTATCTTACAAAGTTTCAGTATTATAGAATATTTCATTTCTTGATAACAAGATGGTGTTTAAACTCTACATTGGAGGAACTACATTTGCATTGCCGCACAATCACAACTTGTTCGATCCATTTGTTCATTGTACTTGTTCAGTTCCTGGTTTGGTTGGACTGCTGTAATTTAATAGTTTATGATGTTTGGTAAGTGTTTTGTACTTCTGTTATGTTTAGGGAGAAAGAGATGCCTAGATGTTGATCATGGGATTTGCAAAAGCTTTAAAGAAAGCTTCTTTTGAGCTAGCAAAATCAGTAAACAGAGTTTTAGTCTTGGGAATACTGAGCAAAGCGTGGTCTGAAGAGAAAAGGCTCTTGTTCTGTAGAATTAACTTGTAAAACTAATTATCAAACGTTGTTGAGGAAGTATCCATGGCAGTTCCAGCATTCTTAACCCTGTTTTTAAGCGGACAACTTCCCTTTAAGGTTGATGCCAAGGATGGATGTAATGTTGGGTCAACATCGTTGGTGGCATCAGAAGTTGTGTATCCTGTTTCTCAATTTTTAGCTAAAATATAATACACACATTCTGCTACGATAAGTTAAAATACACTGATCGATAGTGAATTGGAACTTTGTGCATATATCTATGTGTTAACCTATTAGGTCTTTGTGCCTTGCAATAATCATGACCTTTCTACGGTGTTGTATTGGTTTAAGTTCCATGAATAATGTATGTGCGTAATGCCCATAATGACCTGTTCTTACTCAAATAACTCTAGCTAGTAAATTTGGTCATGAAACCATGTCATTCTGACAGCCTGCAGACAAAATAATGCATCGAAGTTACTTATTGGAGCCTGTTTGCCACACCAAATTAAAATAAATTTCATTGTCTGTGGTCTTATGCCTATGAATATCACTGTTTATGGAGGACTTAATCAGAAGTTATTTGGGTCTGATAGCTGGAAAGTTTGATTGTCTATGTGTTGTTATAACTAGATATCATGCCATCAGGATTAAACAACACTAAAATCAACTTTTCCGATTAGGTTGATGTCTCTATTGACATGATTGGTCGGCATGCCTTTTAGTGATTCTGAATGAACCATTAGCCTAAGTGTTTAATAGAGTAAAGTTTTAGTTGGATGTATGCTTATATAATTGCTAAATGATATACAGATATATTCTGCTTTACACGTGCTACTTGTTGCTAAAGGATGTGAATTGCTAAAGAATGTGAATTGACTGCTATAGTTGGAGTGATGTGCTTGTTTTTGTTTCAAGCTATGGATTAGTTTATCCTCTTGAAGAGTAATGGCTTTATTTATCTTCTTTTGTAGGTGGAGTAGATCAAGAAATCGGAGAAGATGATGAAAGTGAAGAACTAGACCTTACTTGAGATGAATTTTGAATTGCTATAGATGAATGTTCTATAGGAATCTTTTGTTATCAACATTTTTGAAACTTACTCTCTTGAAATGTATTAAACTTATGCATTTGGGGTAGAACATTTGCTTTATGGATATTATTTGCTTGATGGATAATTTATATAATTAATAGTTTCATTTTATGAGTTATTTAAATTTTAGTGTTATTGTAATTTACTATATATATATAAATATTTATTTATAAAAGGGGATATATTTTTGTTTCAACTGAACTATTACAATAGCCTACAAGAACCGTTCCAATTGGACACAAAATGGCGTTCCATGATATAATGCAAACCATTGCAATTGGTCATATAAACCGTTACATAATGGCCTATAAGTTGTTCCCAGACAAAAAAAACCGTTGCAATAGGGTAAAGGAACCGTTGTTATATCCATAAACAACCGTAACAATAGCTTACATAGTGTTGCATTAAATAATATGGTAACGGTTAAGAACCGTTCCATACACACTATAGGAACGGTTTGAAACCGTTCCAATTGGAAAATATAACCGTTTTAACAGGGAAAGGGAAAACTGTTGCGATAGACGCATCTATAACCACGTTGATGCAAACCGTTGCAAGAACCGTTCCCATAGACATATTGGTACGCGGGGCTGATGGAACGGTCTGTAAACCGTTCCCATATCGCTATGGCAACGGTTAGACAGTCTGTGGGAACGGTTTTCTAACTGTTATCGTAGGCCAATTTTTGAGTAGTGGACGTCTTAACTATATCAGCCGGTTCATAGCACAATCTACAGTTATATGTGAGCCGATCTTCAAAATGCTAAAGAAGGACGTTGCAACCAAATGGACCGATGATTTCCAAAAGGCCTTCGACATAATTAAGGAGTACTTGTCAACGCCACCAGTCTTGGTACCGCCTGATCCAGGTAGACCTTTGCTACTCTACCTTGCAGTATTAGATGGAGCTTTCAGCTGCGTTCTGGGGCTACACGATGAAATAGGAAGAAAAGAGCAATCTATTTACTATCTCAGCAAGAAGTTCACTCTGTATGAGGCTCGGTATTCTCTATTGGAACACACATGCTGCTCTTTGACTTCGGTAGCCCAGAAGTTGAGGCATTACTTCTATGCCTATACTACGTATCTCATATCAAGGATGGATCAATTGAAGTACATCTTCCAGAAGCCCATACCCACTGGCAAGCTGTCCAAGTGGCAGATCCTAGTGAGTGAGTTCGACAATGCCTACGTAACTCAGAAGGTGGTCAAGGGACAAGCATTGGCGGACCATCTTGTTGAGAACCTTGTGGATGGAGAATACGAACCCCTGAAGACGTACTTTCCCGATGAAGAAGTATCATTCATAGGAGAAGATATTGCAGAGTCCTATGACGGTTGGAGAATGTTCTTCGATGGAGTGGCGAATTTCAAGGGAGTCGGCATTGGAGCTGTCCTGATATCAGAAACTGGTCAGCACTATCTGGTATCTTCCAAACTCAGATTCCTCTGCACCAACAATATGGCGGAATATGAATCCTGCATCTTAGGGCTAACCATGGCCATTGATATGAACGTCCAAGAGCTGTTAGTGATTGGTGATTCAGACTTGCCCATACATCAGGTACAAGGAGAGTGGGCAACCAAAAATTCTAAGATATTGTCGTATCTGCACCACGTGTAGGAATTAAGAAAGAGGTTTACGAAAACGGAATTTCGGCATGTCCCTAGGATACAAAATTAGTTCGCCGATGCATTGGCCACTCTGTCATCTATGATTCAACATCCAGACAAGAATTTCATTGATCCCATTCCAGTGAAGATCCATAACCAACCAGCTTACTATGCCCATGTTGAAGAAGAAGTAGACGGAAAACCTTGGTTTCATGATATCAAAGAATACTTTGTAAAAAGAGAGTACCCAGAGCTTGCAAATCATACTCAGAAACGCATGCTCCGGATATTGTCCAACAATTTCTTTCACAGCGGAGGAATCCTATATAGGAGGACTCCCGATTTGGGATTATTAAGATGTGTCGACGCAAAGGAAGCATCCAAGTTACTTGAAGAGATTCATGTTGGAACTTACGGCCCGCATATGAATGGTTTTGTCTTAGCAAAGAAGATACTCATGTCCGATTACTTTTGGATGACTATGGAAACGGACTGCATCCATTATGTCCAAAAATGCTACCGATGTCAGGTGGACGCAGATATGATTAAGGTACCTCCAAATGAGCTCAACGCAACAAGCTCACCATGACCGCTTGCCGCCTGGGGCATGGACGTCATTGGACCAATCGAGCCTACCGCCTCCAACGAACACAGGTCCATCCTGGTAGCAATCGATTATTTCACCAAATGGATCGAAGCAGCATCCTACAAAGCAGTAACAAAGAAAGTCGTGGCAGACTTTGTCCGCGACCGCATTGTTTGTCGATTCGGAATTCCAGAGTCAATCATAACCGACAATGGTTCCAATATAAAAAGTGACCTAATGAAAACCATGTGCGAGACTTTCAAAATCAAGCACAAGAATTCCACAGCCTACACACCTCAGATGAATGGAGCTCTAGAAGCCGCAAATAAGAATATCAAGAAGATATTGAGGAAGATGATAGAAAAGCACAAGAAATGGCATGAGAAGTTATCATTTGCTCTACTGGGATACCGCACCACAGTTCGCACGTCAACTGGGGCAACCTCTTACATGTTGGTTTATGGTACAGAAGCTGCCATTCCTGCCGAAGTTGAGATTCCATCACTAAGAATCATACAAGAAGATGAGCTCAGCGATGCAGAGTGGGTAAAGAGTCGTTATGAACAACTGGCCCTCATAGACGGAAAAAGGATGAATTCAGTATGTCACGGGCAACTTTATCAGAATAGAATGACTCGAGCTTTCAACAAATGGGTCAGGCCAAGACAGTTCGCACTGGGGCAGTTGGTGTTAAAGAAAATCTTTCCACATTAAGAGGAAGCCAAAGGGAAATTCTCTCCCAACTGGCAAGGTCCGTATATGGTTCATCGAGTATTGACAGGAGGAGCTCTTATACTTGCAGAAATGGACGGAGAAGTCTGGCCAAAACCAATCAATTCATATGCAATCAAACGCTACTATGTGTAACCCTTTATGCTTTTATCAATGATGTAAATTGAACTACCCCTGACATGATTCCCGTTTAAGAGGGGATACGTAGGCATCCCTATGGGTTCGGTCACAATTTAGTAAAAATTTCATTTTCCCCGCAATTGGAAACTGGGGCAGAATTTTGAGGAGGACTTTCAAAATTCCGAAGCAAGTTCAGCCGATCGCCGCATGTGTAACAGTCAGACGCGTCAACCCATCAAACTGGGGCAGAATTTTGAGGAGGACCCTCAAAATTCCGTAGCAGGAGAGGTTGCAATGTCTCGAACCGTGTCACGATCGTCGGTTCAACTAAACTATTTTAAAATATATGTTTATACTATATCTTTACAAAATCATGCATACTTACTCTTGAAAACAGCCTTGTTTAGCAAACGCTACCCCAATGAAACGAACATGATCATCAGATCAAGCAGAACGAGTCAGCAAAGCTAGCGGGGATACGAACCAACCTGCCCCATTTACAGAATTCACGATTTTTCTTTGGATGCAGACACTAAGATTGCAAAAACCCAAAACATAATGTCCGCCCCAAGGGACTAACATTGTTCAAAGATACGATTCTCAAAGTCGTCGCACTTGCCGACATTTATTATTAGCATAAACAAACAATGCTCCGTAGTCACAATGCTCACAACAATGACAATACCGCGATCTACTTTCAGCTAAGAAACTCTCCTGTCATTTGTTATTTAATTTTCTGCATAAGGCTACCTTTCTGCCTTCCATTTGCATAAGGCTAACTTTCTGCCTTCCGATACTAAGTTATGTCTCCATGTGCATCTGCATAAGGCTACCTTTCTGCCTTCCATTTGCATAAGGCTAACTTTCTGCCTTCCGATACTAAGTTATGTCTCCATGTGCATCTGCATAAGGCTACCTTTCTGCCTTCCCTTTGCATAAGGCTACCCTTCTAACTTCCGAGACTAAGCCCTGTCTCCATCTCCATTTCTGCATAAGGCTACCTTTCTGCCTTCCGAGGTTAAGCTCTACCTCCCTTTACATAAGGCTACTTTTCTACCTTACGAGACTAAACACCGTCTCTGTCTGCATCTGCATTTTTCATAAGGATACCATTCTGCCTTCCCTTTGCATAAGGCTACCTTTCTGCCTTCCGAGACTAAGCTTTGTCTCCATCTTCATCTACATAAGGCTACTTTTCTGCCTTCCGAGGTTGAGCTCTACCTCCCTTTTCATAAGGCTACTTTTCTGCCTTTCGAGGCTAAGCTCTGCCTTCAATTTACTTTTTCATCGGGACTAAGCGCTGTCTCAAGCACTATTTATTTCTCTTTTCTTACGGGCTAAGCTCTGCCCTTCAAATCGCAAGACTAAGCTCTGTCTTGTCTGCATCATATTATCGCATTTTTCATGGGCTGAAATATCGCCAACCTATCCAAAGGCGTCATCGTTCGTAGACACCATCTTCATGGACCGAGAACACCATGTCATGGTCTGAGGATCTCTCTCAATTTTGCATATCATTATTCAAAGGCGTCATGGTTCGGAGGCACCATCCTCATGGCCCGAGAACATCATTTCATGGCCTGCAAATCCTACATCAAGCAATCCATGGCCCAGGACATCATGGTCTGAGATCATCATCCTTAACTGCCCGAAGACAACATTCATGGTCTGACGGGAACTTGCATCATGTTTAATTTTACACACAATATATGTTGGTATTGTTTATTTGTAGGTAACTAGGCGAGCAACGGCTACCCTAGCAGGAACGGTCCCGTTCCAGTTTTCCTAACCATTCCCGTAAGCTGTCTATTCATCCTGCCCTGTATGTTGTGTCCGTTCTTGTAAATCTTCATCGGCATACTTCGCCGATGTCTCCTGAACTACATACGGCCTGATTCCTGTAAAACCAGGGATATGTAGGCAACTCAGAAACCAGGGTGCGGCCTAAATCTCTTCAAACCTTTTCGCTCAGTCAAAATTGGCCATCATATCTTTACCCGACAACTCTTTCATCCTTCCCGGGTAAAGAGGGGCAACTGTTGATACCCAATTTTTCCTCAAATTATTTTTAAACTTGCATATATACCTTCAAAATAAGTTTTTATAACAATTGGTAATTTTCCATGATTTTCCAACATTTCTATTAATTTATTCTTATTTATCTAGTATTTTATCTCCAATAATTAATTATAAATTATATTACAACCGATCTCAAAAACACTTCTTGACTTAATATATTATTTTTGGTCTTATTAAGACCTAATTATTTCACAATAGCCAAACTGGCCTTGTTTGGCTATAATTGCAATAACTTTGCAATTATAGCATAATATATTTCGTGCCATTTTTACTCAATAATTAGTCATTTGTATTTTAAATACTAATTAATCATCTTAATTTAGTCTATTTAGCATCATTTTCATTTTTATATAATTATTAGCCATTTTTATTAATTATTTAGCTATTTTAAGGGTATTTAACATTTAGCCACTTTAATTTCGATTTTAATCCAATTAAAACCGGACCCCGTAACCCAATTAATACCCAGCCCAATCTTCAAATCTCACCCGACCCAACCCCTCTCTAATATGAGTCGTTGATTAATTCAAATCAACGTCCCAAATCTCTCCTTACCATAATAACACCTAAAGACTACCCCCCTCCGTTCATCCCCCCTCCCCTCCCCTTCTTACCCCTCTATATTTTTAA
>ML279067.1:14610-40218 GCA_005239495.1 Nicotiana undulata
CCCCCCCCCCCATTCGTAACTCAACTACCTCTCTCTCCCCCTTCGAGACTCTCTCTAGAAGCTTCACCCCTTTTGAGCTCTGTCTCTCCTTCTCTAGCCACCTCCCTTGCCGGAAACTATGGAGTTTCACCTTTCCTCGACTTTATGGCACCGCCTTTCATGCATGTGTCACCAGTGGAGGCTCTCAAGTTATCCTGAGTCAATACACTCCCATATCCGGTCTCATGCCATGTTTTTCGGCCTCCTGTGGCCGTTCGAGTAAGGTTCTTGCATTTTCTGGCCAAACGCTGGTAATATCTAAACCTCTTATCCTTTTTGGGTTTTCTCTAAAACCCTAGCTTTAGTCATCCGATGGTTTTAGATCTGTGACGGATCTATGTCTCTTTCAAGGTTTTCACTTGTTTTCTCTTAAAACCCTTTGGTTTTCAAACGATCCTTCATTTTTAAGATCTAGGGTTTCTTAATCTTTTTTTTAAAACGCTTTACCTTCTGATTTTAGTACTAATCTTGATTTCCAGTATGTTTTTAAACGTTTTTCTTAAATCTCCTCTTTTACCCTAAATATTCTGATGAAATCCCAATTTTAGGTTTTTTTCGTATTATTTGCTATGTTTTGCTAACCAATAGGTTTTTCTGGACTTCCTATGTGTTCTATGATTTTCGCTTTAATTTATTGACAGAGTCTCTGAATGTCTACTGTTCTCTACTACTTGCTTAGGGTTTCTCTGATTTTGTGCTATTTGTTGTTTAAAAAAATTTGATTGTTTGTTATATCGATGTTTTACATAATATTCTTCACTAATTCTATTGATTTCCCTCAAAGATGCGATATTTTCCTTAAAGTCATGATTTCGTGTATTTCCCTGTGATTCTGTACTGACTGTTGAACTGTTTCCTTATTTGTATGGTACTTTCCTTAGTTAGTATTGATGCTCTGTGATTTCAAGCCCATTCGTGATTCTTGTGACTGATTTTCAGAATCAAAATGGTATTCTACCTTATTTTGTGTTGTCAATTGTTTGACATATATTTTCCTTAATTATGTATTGTGCACTTAGCCTTTATTACATGCCACATTCTCTATTACTCCCATTATGGTAAAGTCAGTCTTCTAAGTGATTGTTTCTTTATTTGATGCAACTTGTACCCGATTGAATCATGACTCCCTAATTAAAGGGAGTCCGGTCCTGTGATTCATTCCAATTGGTATTGTTTCTATAATTATGATAAGTCAGTACTTGTTACCTTATTCTCTACTCGTTTTCAAAAAACTATAAATAATTTAGCACGGACACGAACAGACAGACATGCATACTCATTGCTCTAAACTCTCTCTTACTTTCTTACACATTCTCTCTTGCTTCTCTTATTGACTACTGGCAACTCAGTCGGCTGAAAGCCAAGACTGAGTAACTTGCTGCTCTACTGTTCTATTGCTCTATACGTTGCTGCTTTATTGCTCTACACACTACTCTCCTATTGCTCTACTTCTCTGCACACTACTATTCTATTCTCTCACTCTTGACTAGTATGTCTTCTATTTGATTTACAACATCCAAAACATCATGTTTTTATTCGTATTTCACTTTCTCTTGTTTCTTTTATGCTTCTACTTATGGTTCTGCTGTTTACCTTACAATTAGCATGCCTCTTTGCTAGTTCATTGATGTGATTACCCTTCCCTTATTTCAGCATGTCTACTGCTTCTCCTACTTGTTTACCACAATTCTGCCTTACTCCCTAACCTAGTACATTATCAACATGTATTCATGACCCCCTAGCTACTAAGTAATACTGAACCCCTTCCCTGAACTTAATGTGTAAACCTGTTTGGCATCCCTCAATCTAATGTTGTTAAGCTCCTGGCATGAACATTTTATGATAGAATGTGTTGTGACTGTTTAAGTCCTGTAATACTTTCTCTGATGTCTACCTGTATACAAATGAGCTTTCACATGTGAACTACTTGTCTCCAATTCTCCTTTCCCTGTTTGTGTTTGCTTCCCTGAACTATGTGTGCTATTTTGATTCTGATATTATCCTACTCACCTTCTTTCAAACTGGTTTTCACTAAAGCAAACTCTTATGTTGCTCTCCAAAACTATTTTTCAAACTGTTTTTCAAATCAACTCTTTCAAAGCTATGTCCAGCTCTCTCACACACTCTTAGAAGTCTAGGTTCTGCTCCTTTAATGTGTGACTGCTTAGGGACTCTTATGAGCTCCCTCTGAACTCCGACACATTAAGGCTGGCTCTTCCACAACACTTACTTAATTCTGGTTATGAGTCTGGGTGTAAGCACTGCCCCGGATCCCTTGAGATCCTTAGGAAACTTTGACACACAAGGATCATGTGAAAGGTTGTGAACCAATGTCAATGAGGCATTGTGGAGATTCTGAGCCTATCAGTAGGCTCCCTATAGTATAACTTCTTATTTTCTTATTTCAATTATTTATTTTATGCCAATGGTCTGTAATAATTATTTGTAAACAACTCTGGGGCTGGATAGTGAAAAGGGAAGGGCAATATGCATGTTGTAGTTTATTACAGGGTAGATACCATGCTCCTAGGTTTACATCCCCTATCTGTGTACTATAATTCATGCTTAGGATTGATGTATGCAAGCATATCATGCATTAGACATCCTGCTCCCTAGGTCCATGTTTATTGCTTTAGCATCTCATTTGGTATCATCGCTTACCACTTAGAAAATCATGATCTAGGATTAAACGTTAATATAAACCTGCTATTCATGTAAACCAGGTCTAATATTGCGGTAATATTTTGGTACACTTAGAAATACTGCCTAGGGTAACAATACGCTAATATACAGGTCACTCTCATACTTGATGCATATTCGGAAAGCATGTTAAAATACTGTAACTTTATACATTTAGAAAATCATGCCTAGGAATTCTGCATACAACCCATTCTGCATCTCTATATGTGCATATTAGACATCATGTTTTAGGATCTCATTCAACACCTAGTTTAACTATTGATGCAAGAAAAAAGCCTAACAAATAGATTCCCCATGTTTTCGTGACTGGTAATAATTCTGCAATTTCCTAAGTACAACAGATCTAGGTAAAACAACTCGTAACAACTCCTCAAATAAATCTAGTAACTATTGAACCTTGTTCCCATGCCTCGGCAAGCCTTAGGTGGTTAAAATTACTAAGCTGGAAATATGTCGTTTCTATGTACACTGCCTAACTGTCAACATGTTTAAAAATTAGGAGGCAAAACTGATTAGGACTTCCTCTCTGAGTTATGAAATAAATCATCCTCTTTGTTATCTTTAAATCCTTAGATACCAAGCTTTAGGATCTGAATTAAAAGCTAAGAACTTAACTGTGTTTGAGTCATGCTGCTTATGTGTATTATCTGTGGAGGTACCTGAGCCTTTTTTCTGTTTATATGTTTATCCCCTTAATTGCAGTCCTGTATGTTCTTGTATGTCTCTTAGTATTGTGCCTTTAAACCTGAGGGTTTGCCTAGAACCTCCCCTATAGGATAGAAGTCCTAAACTCTTCCAAGGGCTATTAGGAAGGGACGGGTAACAACATGCAATAGAGGTCGCTGACCAACACTCGCTCTAATTACCTTTACGGGGTGGGAAAGGGTAGATATGGATATGATGACCGGTGCGCTAATACCACGTGTATCCCCTCTTCGAGGAGTGACATACCGGGTATTGCATTGATGTGATCCATATTACAAACAAACCTAGGATATCCCCTGTGCATGTTTAGAGTATAATCTTTTCAAAATCTACTTAGCTTTTAAACATTTTCAAACTTAGTAATACATGTGTGCTTAGATTATGAATCCTTCCAAAATCCTCTACTATTTTAAAACATTAATTGCTTACTTGCGAATTGTACAAATTCACAAAGTTGTTTGGCCGGGAACCACAATTGTGGATTTTGAGGGGTGCCTAACACCTTCCCCTTGGGATAATTTCAATCCCTTACCCTATCTCTGGTTATCAAACTTGTTTGTAAATGAACCCCTCCCCAATAAGTGCCCTAATGCACCTTAACTCGTTAGGTGGCGAGTCTTCAAAACTTGCAAACCCCTTTCCCAAAAGGAAATCGAGTTGTCCCAACCAATGTCAAAAACCCTTGACCTACCCCGAAAGGAGTTTCTAAAAAAGGGGGCGCAACAACCAAGGATAGACCATAATCACTTCTCAAGTCGAGCTACACTTAGAATTTCGCCTAGAAAAACATTCGGGGAAAGTTCTAGACTTGTTGGCATGACACTTGGACTTGCAATTCAAAACCTCACCTCTCAAGCCACACGATTGTTAAAGAGAATAGAGTTGAGGGCCCACAACAACCTTATCTTAGATTGAAAACTCTCATATGGATACAAAGACCACTTGATGACAATTTGAGACAACTCAAGATTCAAAGGGTCACATCTAGAGCTAGTCTTGTCTACAACATGTCGGTAACCATGAGGTCAAAGGTAAATATGTTGGTGTCAATTGAAGATTACTTGAGTCACATTTATTCATTACTACCATATAAAAGACAAACAGACTCAATCCCTTAAGAAGGTCTTCACGCCATCCATCGTAGGGAAGAGACACTCGGTTTACACAAATTCCACCTTTGGAAAGAACCGTGGCATTAAGAAATCAAAGGCTTATTGGTCACGAAAAAGTAAAAAGAAGCTATAAGTTTAAAAAGAAGCTACTAAAGGAAATAAGAACCTAGACTATAAAGGAAAATTATAAAAGAAGTTATAAAGTAAAAATACGGAAAGTGAAATGAATATGTACAATAGGGGATTAAGACGAATATACATAAGAGGGGAATAAATATATAAATGAAAAATAAACTTTATATACATACCAAAGATAAAAAAACGGAAATAAATTACTAGGAATAACAAATAAAGAAAGGAAAATAGTGTCGAGAGTTATTACAGACCAAAATCATCCAAATATCCAAATCATCAAATGAGGCCACCCCGCAAATAAAAATTAGAATTGCCCTCAATTCTAAATGCAAAAAATAGAATAGGGGAAGGGTAGAGAGTAAAAGAGAACTCCCTAAGATGCCTCCGTCTGCATAGGAGCTGGGTCACTGGCGGGGTCTTGGGGCTGGGATGATGTATCTTCCTCGTGCTCCTCCAGCTGGATCTCCAAATCCTCAGTCTGGGGGATCACCACCCTCCTCACAAGCTCACTGGTGGCCTCCTGCTCTGGTATCTTCGATGGCTGAGCTGCAGGTGTAGGCTCTCCTATGAGTAGTTCAAGGGGGATATCACCCGCTGTAGTGAGCTTTGCCACCTCTTTCTTCAAGTCATCCTAGAGCTTCATCATCTTCTTTACCTGTTTACCTAGGGACTTGATTTCCTTTTCATGGGTGCCCAAGGACTTCAGAATCGTCTTTTGCATGTCAATTAAGCTCTTCAAAATCTCCTCCAATGATGGAGGCAACTCGATTTGGGATGGGGCTGCCTCGGCTGCAATGGTACTAGATAGAGCAGCTAGCCTTGATGAAGCTACTTGCAGCCAATTACTGAGACCAGCCAGTGTCTGGTTTACCCTCAGAACAGTCTGAGGGTATGTTGAGGAGGAAGGCACTGAGGTAGGAATGAAGGCAGATGGTAATCAGTGAAGCATTGGATGTAAGCAGAAATAGGTTGCAGAAGTTAAGACAATTGGACCGCCGTCAGCGAAAAAAGAAGCATTGCAGCGGACAAGCCACCGCTGATAGCGGAAAATGGGGCGCGACTAGGAAAGGCTGGGGATGAGACTAACCATTCTCTGAACATACTCAACGTTGACCGTGGAAAATTGGGCGTGGACGCGTAAGCTCCACCGTTGACAGCGAAAAAACGAACGCGAACGCGAACCCAAGTTGAACTTATCTGAACTTTATTTCCGCTTTCAGCAGAAAAAGAAGTGTTGTCATGGACAGGTCACCGCTGACAGCGGAAATTCCATCGCGGTCACGATAAACTGGCCAATTCAAACTCAACAAAAGCACATAACCGCTGACCGCAGAATTAGGCCGCGGCCGCGGAATTCAATTATAACGGGCACTGAGGAAAGGCTTCAAAAACTAGGGTTCATGCTTGTCAAACAATAAGGAAATTATAGAGAAACATTAAAAAACCCAACCCCCATTAGGCATCAAAAAACAATAACCCATTCATTATTATCACTATTTAAGAATGTTTAGGATTCTAGGTTTATAATAACTCTAATTAGAAAGAAAATGTAGAAAATAAGAAAACAAAAGAGGAAGAACTAAAATTAAAGCTAAGAATTTGATCATACTAGGAGCTAGATTTGATGTAGGATTTAACCTTGTTAAATGAGATGAAGATTAAATGCATAAGGGTGATGATGAACAATGAAAAAGGGTGATGCAAAATGCTAGAGTGAGAAAAGTGTAAAAGGAGATGGGCACGCCAATTTATACTAAAACCCTAGGCCCCCACCGACTCACCTAGTGTGGCAGTGGAATTTCACCGCTGACCGCGCTTTGCATAAGTTGAAGATCTGAGGCTGTAGTTCCACCATTGAGAGTGGAAAAACAATCGCGGCGGCGGAACAAAGACCGCTCACCGCGGATTTTCAAGCGCGAACGCGGACCAAACTTCAGAGAGGTCACATTTTCAACTCAACAAGTCTGCATCCGCTGTAATATTTCTCCCCCGCGTAAGCACTGTCGCTGACCGTGGAATTCGAAGCGCGGAAGCTGTTCAATGCACACTTAGCCAATTCTTCTCAGTTTTTGTCCTGCACTGCATCAAACAATTCCTACACAAATCTCACAACCAGTTAGTTCAAAAGTGCATAATCTAAGAAGAAAAATGAAAAAGAAAGAAAAATCACTTGGGTTGCCTCCCAAGAAGCGCCTGATTTAACGTCACAGCACGACGCATATTACCATCCTCATTGAAACTTTATCAAAGCCACCACGTGGCTATCATCAAATTTTACCAAGTAATGCTTCACACTATGCCCACCCGAAAGATTTCACCATTTTTGTTTTTAAGTCAAGAGCACGAAAAGGTGTTACCTGCACTACCTCAAAGGGACCACTCCATTTGGACTTTAGCATGCTCGAAAATAAACGCAACCGGGAGTTGAAGAGAAGGACCAAATCACACTCTTTGAATTCTTTTCTTCTGGCATATTTATCATGCAAATATTTCATCTTCTTCTTGTACACTGATGAGCTTGAATAGGCATGAAACCGAAATTCGTCAAGCTCATTGAGATGTTCTACCGGATATTAGCTGCAATGTGCCACTCAAGATTTAACTTATTCAAGGCCCACAATTCTTTATATTCCAAACACCAAGCGATAAGAGGACATACTGATTGGAGTCTTACGTGCAGTCCTATAAGCCCATAGCGCATCATCTATCTTCCTTGACCAATATGTTCTATTGGCATTAACAGTTTTGGACAATATGCTCTTGATTTCCCTATTTGAAACCTCCACTTTCCCACTAGATTGAGGATGGTAAGGAGTAGAGACCTTGTGATTGACACCATATTTAACAAGCAAAGTATCAAATACTCTATTACAGAAATAAGATCCCCCATCAATTATAATTGACCGAGGTGTCCCAAACCGTGTGAAAATGTTCTTCTTGAGAAAAGCTACTACACTCCGGGCTTCATTGTTGGGAAAAGTAACAACCTCGACCCACTTTTAAACATAATCATTCGCCATAAGAACGTAAGTATTGCCACACGAACTAATAAAAGGGCCCATGAAGTCTATGCCCTACACATCAAAAATGTCAACTTCAAGGATAGTTGTGAGAGGCATTTCATCCTTCTTTGATATTCCTCCAGCTCTCTAACACTCATCACATATCTTTACAAGCTCACTAGCATCTCTATACAAGGTTGGCCAATAAAAACCACAACTCAGAACTTTGGAAGCAGTCATTTCCCCACCGTGATGACCAACGTAAGGAGAGGAATGAAAAGAATCACGTATGCTCATTTTCTCCTCCTCTGGGATGCACCTACGAATCACTCCATCATTGAAAATTTTAAAGAAGTAGGGCTCATCCCAATAATAGTCCAAACTGTCCCGTTTGAGTATCTTCCTTTGGTTAGAAGAGAGCTCACACGGGACAATGTCGGTAATAATGAAATTGGCAACATCCGCAAACCAAGGTACATCATTCATAGAAACCGAGAGGAGTTGCTCGTCCGGGAAAGCATCATTAATTTCAACACCATCTTTTGGCCTCCCTTGCTCTTTTAGCCGGGACAAATGATCCTCAACCTGATTTTCACTACCTTTCCTATCAATGATCTCGAGGTCAAATTCTTGAAGCAACAAAACCCATCTCATCAGTCTAGCTTTGGAGTCCTTCTTTGTCATCAAATACCGGAGCGTTGCGTGATCAGTGTGAACAATCACTTTGACGCCCATGAGATAAGGCCTAAATTTCTCCATTGCAAACACAATTGGTAAAAATTCCTTCTCCGTCACAGTATAATTAACTTGGGCATCGTTCATAGTTTTGCTTTCATAGTACACCGGATGAAATATCTTGTTCACCCGTTTCCCCAAGACCGCTCCTACCGCAACATCACTTGCGTCGCACATAAGCTCAAAGGGTGAGCTCCAATTTGGTGCGGTAATGATTGGAGTGGTTGTTAATTTATATTTCAAGATCTCAAAGGCCTTCATTCACTCTTCATTGAAATCAAACCTTGAATCCTTCTCTAATAGCTTGCATAGGGGATTCACCACTTTGAAAAAGTCTTTAATGAACCGCCGGTAGAACCCCGCATGCCCAAGGAAACTTCTAACTCCCTTGATGGAAGTCGGAGGAGGTAACTTTTAGATGACTTCTATTTTAGCCTTGTCCACTTCGATTCCATCTTTTGAGATCTTATGGCCGAGGACAATGCCCTCATCGACCATAAAATGGCATTTTTCCCAATTCAACACAAGATTAGTCTCTTCACTTCGTGCTAGAACCTTATCAAGATTTTGAAAACATTCTTCAAATGAGTCTCTGACCATACTAAAGTCATCCATAAAGGCTTCGAGGAAGTCCTCCACCATGTTCGTAAATATGGCCACCATGCACCGCTAAAATGCGGCGGGTGCATTGCACAATCTGAATGTCATCCTAGAGAATGCAAAGGTCCCATACGAGCAGGTGAAGGTAGTTTTCTCTTGATCTTCTGGGGCTATAAGAATTTGATTGTAACCTGAGTACCCATCCAAGAAACAATAGAAGGCTCGCCCAGCAAGTCTGTCTAACATCTGGTCCAAAAGTGGCAATGGAAAGTGATCCTTTCGGGTCACTTTGTTCAGCTTCTTGTAGTCCATACATACCCTCCAACCAGTCACAGTCCGAGTAGGTTCAACTCATTCTTTTAATTTTTCACCACAGTCATACCCCTCTTTTTTGGCACACACTGCACTGGTGAAGTCCATGCACTGTCTGAGATTGGATAGATAACCCCTACATCGAGCCATTTGATAATCTTCTTTTTGAGAACCTCTTGCATTGCCTCGTTCAACCTCCGTTGATGTTCCACGAACGGTTTTTCATAATCTTCAAGAATAATTTTATGCATGCAAAAGGCGGGGCTTATGCCCCGAATATCAGGTAAGGTACATCCAATTGCTTTCTTTATCCTTTGGAGCACTTCAAGAGTGAGTTTACCTGCACTTTGGTTAATCAAGAAGAAATAATAACAGGTAATGTAGAAGAAGGTCCCAAGAATTCATACATGAGGTGTGATGGGAGAGGCTTCAACTCCAAAGTTGGTGGCTCCTCAATCGAGGGCTTTGTCGGTGGAGTCTTCCAATTTTCCAAGTCTAAGGATAGCTTACGGGGACCATAAGAATAGGAACCCATTCATTGCAATGCATTAGCATATTCAACCAAGAAATCCCTTACATCATCCTCGCGGTTCAACAAGACAACTTCCATGGGATCTTCCACATTTATCATTGAGCTTATATCATCAATTAGCACTTCTGTCACTAAATCCACCAAAGAGAAAACCTTTGTACTATTTGGTTGCCTCATTGACTTGCACACATGGAAGACAACCTTTTCATAGCCCACTCGGAAGGTGAGATCATTGGCTTCAACATCCACTAAGGCCTTCCCTGTTGCTAGGAACAGTCTTCCCAAGATTATAGGCACCCTGTAGTCCACCTCGCAATCGAGGATCACAAAATCAACATGCAAGATAAACCTGTCGACCCTTACAAGAACATCATCAATAATACCAAGGGGCCGCTTCATAGTTCTACCCGCCATTTGTAGTCTCATTGAAGTTTCTCGTGGTTGACCAATACCCAAAGTTTTGAAGATGGATTAAAGCATCAAATTGATACTTGCACCCAAATCACATAATGCCTTTGCAAAATCCGCATTTCCAATGGTACAAGGAATGGTAAATGTGCTGGGATGTTCAAGCTTGGGAGCCATCGAGTGCACAATGGCACTAACTTGGTGTGTCATTTTGATAGTATCACATTCCATGGATCTCTTTTTAGTCACCAAATCTTTCATAAACTTGGCGTATCCCGGCATTTGCTCAAGAGTTTCCACTAATGGCACGTATATTGAAAAGTTCTTCATCATCTCTATGAACTTCTTGAATTGATTTTCACTTTTATGCTTTGCAAGTCTTTGAGGATAAGGTGGAGGAGGCCTTGGCAAAGGAGCCTTGGCTTTTGGCACCACCGACTGTGTAATGTCTATCACGTGTTCCCTAGACGGGTTCACGTCATTTTGTGACTCCTCCTCATTGTCATTGATATCAATCCTCACTTCACCATTCACTTGTTCTTCATTCACTTGCTCAACCACTATAGGAACATTATCATTTTGCATTTCATCATCATCACACACAACTCTCTTTTGCTTGGAGGTACTTGCTTCACCACCTCGACCACTCCTCGTGGTCACCGCCATTGCATGCCCAATATTGTTATTGTACCCTCCCATCGGGTTTATTACTGTGTCACTAGGTAGTGCCCCCTTGGGGCGGTGTTGAATGCTTGCGAGATTTTCCCTATTTGGACCTCAAGATTACGGATAGAGGTAGTGTGGGAGGCAATTGAGCATCAAAATCGGCATTCCTCTCCATCATCTGTTTGAACATATTCTCGATTCGACCCATATTATTGCTTGATGAACTTTGACCTTGAGATTGATACGGAAGAGGATTGTTGGGTTGTTGATACATTGGGGGCCTTTGAAAGCCTCCCCGATTTCCATTTCCACCCCAATTTTTGTTTTTATTGTCGTCTCAATTGTTGTAACAACCCCAATTTTGATTAGTGTTCCCCCAGTTGTTTGAGTTGTTGTTGTTCCAGTTTTCTTCCCTTGATCGTTCCAATTCTGATTGTTACCTTGAGATATCCACTGTTGGATTGGAGCATTGCTCCGTTGCCCTTGGTAGTTGTTTGCATACATTACATCCTCACTCTGGTCATCAAATGAATCATCATTGTTGTAACTGCTTACACCTTGATCACTTTGATTATTGTTGCCTTGCATTTATTGGCCACATTGTCTTTGCCTGTTGACCATTAGATTGACCTATTCCATTGCATGTACTTGCTTTGGTCCTTGGATTTGCTGAAGTTGTGCTTTGGCAAGATGATTCATAGTTGTTGTTAACTCAGCAATGGCTTGTCCATGGTCTTGGAGTTTCTTATGAAGATTGATCACATTCGGGTCGCCTTGAGGAATGTTTGCCCGACTTTGCCATGATGAAGAAGTGTCAGCCATTTCATCAAGAATATCACAGGATTCATCATAAGACAACTTCATGAAATTTCCCCTAGCTAATTGGTTCACCATACATTGATTGGTCGTGTTTATACTCCGGTAAAACGTTTGTTGGATCATAGATTTTGTCATGTCATTATTGGGTCCTTGAACATTGTTCTGTATCTCTCCCAAATCTCATGGAGGGGTTCATTTGGTTCCTATTTGAATGCTAAGATTTCATCCCTTAAAGCTGTCATATGTCCGGGTGAGAAAACCTTGGCAATAAACTTGTCCGCCAACTCATCCCACATAGAGATGGAATGGTTGGAGAGTCTTTCGAGCCAAGCCAATGCTTTCCCTCTGAGAGAAAAAGGGAACAGTCTAAGCCTCAAAGCATCCTCCGACACGTTTGTTTGTTTTCTTCCCCAACATCTATCCACAAATCCCTTAGGTGTTTATAAGCATTCTGATGGGGAGCAACTGTGAAATACCCTTGTTGCTCCAATAATGTCAATATCACATTCGTAATCTGGAAATTGCCCGCCCAGATTTGAGGTGGGACAACCGCACTAGCATACCCTTCATTTGGAAGCACCCAAGGAGATGCTCTTGGAGGAGGTGGGGGAGGGTCTGGAATATTTTCATTGGCCTGGCGACCTCTTCTTCGAGCTTGAGGTACTAGATGCACCTCATCATCCCCGTTATCATCTACCTCCTCCCCCGGTATAACATTGCCGAGAGGATCAACCATTTGTACCTAAAGCGATTAAACACACACATTAGTAAAATATAAGGAAATAAAAACAATCGACACAACTAGTCAAATAGATATCCAAAACCGTTTAACTCCCTCGCAACGGCACTAAAATTTTATCGGCTCCAACCCTGCACCACTATAGAATGGCGAGGAGGGGTTGATGTAGCTTTTACCCAAAGGATCGGGATCGATATCCACAGAAAGTTCTAAGATGGGAATTTGGTTCCTATCCGACCTAGTTATGTATTTTGTCTTTAATTACACTTCTAGTCATAAGATGGTTTGTTTCTATTATAATAGTATTGTTATTGATTGCTAAAAAGAATTTCTAAGAGTTTTATCAATTTATAAAGGGCACTAGGGAAGTGACTTCCATCTAGGTGAGTATCTAATGGGTTTCAAGAATCTAGGACAATCTTGTTATGATTGGGGTTGTGGTATAACCATCACACATAAGTGTTTACACTATACCTCTCGGTAGTTTGAGTGACATTGCCTGATTTGGCTTTCTCAAGTCCAAATTGGTGTTCATGCATAGCAAATGATATTGGCTCAAGTAGGGTATTACTGTCTCTGGGTTTAACCCTTTGATTGGGGCTATCAATCTCTTGAATTCACCCCAATTCCTTGTTAGCCTAATTTTCCTAGACTTGGGCCCTCTTTCTCAAAAAAAGCCTAAGTCATGAATCAGTGTTTGCAACCATTAATTCTACAATTAAAGCATGAATTAGACTAAATATCACTCACCCATAAACAATTAAGCCCTAAAATTCAAGAATAATTAAATACACACACTAGGGTTGGGTCACAACCCTAGCTATGGGGTCTAGATACTCATGATAAATAGCAGAAATCAAAGGTAAAGATGAAATATAAGCCATAATATTCAAATACAAGATGAAAATGTAAAGATTAAATATAAATCTACTCTAAAATTACTCAAAAGGTAAAAGTTTGTTGTTCACGAGCTCACTAAAACAAAATATGACCTAAAAATGTGAAAAAGAACTTTTTATACACAGCTGAAATTATTGGACAAAAATGCCCTTGCGGAGGTTCCACTGTCAGCAGAAAAATAGGCGCCTCAGCAGATCGACTTTCACGGTTGCGCAATAACGAGTGTGGACCGCGTTTCTTTAAGAATGGACCTCTCTAAACCATGTTTCCGCTGCAGTGGAATTCTGATCGCCTCCGCGTTATGATTTAGTGCGACCGCGTAAAATAAACGTTGATTGCGTTTCGTGGTTGACCCAGGATTGCTGACTCTCTGATCCTCCTGTTTCTCTCTCAAAGGAATTTCCGCTGCAGCCTTGCCAATGGCTTTGCGGCCGCCCTTTTGTGTCGCTGTCAGTGGTCCCAAATAAGTTCAAATCCATCTCTCTGAACCTCATGTTCACGACCGCCCTCAATAATCCGCCTTAGCGGTAAGGCTTATGATGTAGTGCAATACTGGCATTGTCAGCGCTGCAGTTGAGTTCATGACTTGTGGAAGTTTGGCTCTTTGTTAAGTTCTTTTTGTCCTCTTTGCTACATTTTTACCAAAACGTGCAAGTAAGGACCTTGAGTTAGTTTTCGTGAATACCTTAACACATTTTTTCCCCAAAACCTAAGCAAAATAGAGTAAATAGTAGGTTAAACTCCATAGTTATCATTCACGTGACCTAATCCGCGTTCGCGTAGAGGAGACTGGGTTGGGTGGCCGCTGATCATTCTTCGCATTCGCGAAGAAGCCCTCGCGTCCGCATAGGGTAGGGCAAGCAAGGATCTGCTTTCGCGAGGCTCCTGTCGCGTTCGCGATGAGTAAATCTTGGGCCTGGGCCATTTGCCTTCGTGATCACGAGGCCTCTTTCGCGTTCGCGAAGAAGGTAGACCTGAGCAGAAACATTTTACAAATGGTACTTAGGATATTTTTAGTTCATTTATTACACACTTGGACTCTTATAGAGCTTTAAAGAGAGGTATATCAACCTAGTTATTGAAGGTAAGAAATTCCTACCTAATGTAAGTTCAATACATAGGCAGATTTTAACATGTAAAATTGTGAAATTTGTGGGTTAGTTGGAAAACCTAGGTTTTGGATAAAAAGGAGATTTAACCACGAAAATGGTTATGGAATTGAGTGAAAGTTATACATTTGAGTTCGTGAGGTTATGGGTAGCAACTTTCTTCAAACATTTCCGGAATCCGGGGACGTGTGCCCGGGGATGAATTTTAAGAATATTTCAATTGGGGTTGGGTATGCACTCTAATAGTTAGAATATGAACTTTTGAACATGTATTGATTAATTAATATGACGTTTGTCTAGTTTTGGATTTGTTCGGCACCGAGTTGAGGCTTTAGAACGTAATTGTGGGCCGGAAAGTGAGTTTTGAGACGAGGTAAGTCTCTTGTCTAATCTTGTAAGAGGGAACTTTCCCCATAGGTGATTTAAATCAATATGTGCTTCTAATTATGGGGGCTACGTACACTTGAGGTGATGAGAGTCCATGCGTAGCTACTATTTATGCTTATGTCCGGGTAGTTTATGACCCAAATCATGAATTTCTTGTAATTTCTTCACCCTACCTGTTCATTTAAGTGCTTAAATTATATTAGAACTAGTTAGAGGTATTTGTAAGAGACCGAATTTCACTTACTTGTATTTTTAGCGGATTACTTGACCGTTAACGGAAATTATATCACAATGGGTATGGTCTTTGTTATAACGTTTAAGTCAAATGCTTATGAAGTATCCTCATTTCTTGTGGAGCGGGCCGAAAATCTCGGCAATAGATAGATGCATCTATGGATTGTGCCGCATGTCCCTCGGCAGTGTACACGTTATTCTTGATCGGGTCGTACAACCTCGGCATAAATCGTGCTCAATAATACTCGGAGTCTAATCATATGTGATATTACCTTGTGGCTTGTGAGGTTGCAATTATTAATGACAGGAATTTACTTGGAATTTATTATTTTGTGAAAGAATTATTTTTTCCTACTTGTTAATGAGTTATTATTTTTATTTGACAACCCATGTTCATTTAGAATTTATGTATTCATATTGTTAGCCCATAGTAAGTGTCGAAGTCGACCACTCGTCACTACTTCTTCGAGGTTAGACTTGATACTTATTGGGGGTACATGTTGTTTTGTACTCACGCTACATTTCTACACTGAATGTGCTAGATTTGAGGCGGGTGCATCTGGTGATCATACCGACGCACAACCCCATTACCCGGAGTGCTAGTGGTGAGCTGCTTCCTGAGCCATTTCGTAGCACATTAGAGTCTCTCCTTTGCATTTATTTCTGTCTATTTTTATTACAGGCAATAGCTAGAGTTTGTATAATCTATTAATGCTCATACACTTGTGACACCAGGTCTTGGCACACACACTAGCAAACATATGGTTTTGGTTTATTCCATTGTTATGATTGCATTCAGCTGCTTTCGTTTATTTATCTAAAATTTGATGTTTTCTAACCTTTTAGGTAATAGAATATAATTACTTGGAAATTTCATAAAAGAAAAAATCACGTGGTTAGTTCACTGTTGGCTTACCTAGCGGCGGCGTTGGGCGTCATCACAGCCTATAAGAGAGTTGGGTTGTGACAATATAGTATCAGAGCACTTAGTTCGCGTAGCTCTCACAAGTTATGAGCAGGCCTAATAGAGTCTTGCGGATCGGTGTGGAGACGTTCGTACTTATCTTCGGGAAGCTGTAGGGTGTTAGGAAACTACTCTTTCTTCATCTCCTATCATGTCGTTGATGTGGTACTAAGTATCTTCCTCTTATTCTCTCACAGATGGTGAGAACGCGCACAACGGATATTCCAGACCATGGAGGCGTTGCTCCCCCAAATAGCTAAAGGCCGAGAGAGGGTTCCTACTCATGGTAGAGGATGAGGACGTCCTAGAGTTGCTCCAGCTATTACACTAGTGGATCCAGTAGAGGATCATATTATTGAGGAGCAGCGAGGTACATGCAGCAGAGCCAACCTCGGTGGATTTCATGTCCGCGCCGGGATTCTAGGATGTCATGGGCCGTATGCTGCGGTTCATGGATTCTATGACTCAAGTTGGGTTTTTTTCAGAAGACCCAGCCACATCTCAGGCGAGAAGGGGAGCACAGACCCCTACAGCTCTAGCTCTAGGGCATGCTAATGTCGTGTATCATACCCCGGGTGCACTACCCATGGGCGGGCCCAGACAGTAGCAACAGCTATACCTGAGCCTAGACCAGCTACGACCGGCAAGCCGCAGAAGCTATAGGATAGATGGAATATGCTTTATCCTCCTGTCTTTGGAGGCGAGCGACATGAGGACCCCCGGGACTTTATTGATTTGTACAGGGACAACTTGCACAACATGAAGATATTAGAGTCCCATGGGGTGGATTTTGCTACTTTCCAGCTGGAGGTCAGGGCCCGTAGGTGGTGGCAGTCTTATCTTCTCGGTAGACCAACAGATTCTCCTCCCATGACTTGGGACCGATTCACCTGTATTTTTTGGATAGGTATATTCTGCCCTCTCAGAGGGAAGAATTATGGTTTCAGCTTGAGCAGCTCCAACATGGTCAAATGTCAGTGATCGGCTATGAGGTGAGGTTTTCTGAGTTGTCTCGCCATGATCATATGATATTTCCTACCGACATAGAGAGAGTATGGAGGTTTTTTACAGGTTTGCACAGTGGTATTCAGGCAACTATGGTCCGAGAAGTTGAGATGGGAACTTCTTTTGAGCTAGTTGTAGATATAGCTTAGAGGATCTAGGGTGTGTGTCAGCGTAGCTGGGAGCAGGCTACGAGGGATAAGCGGTTTCGGTATTCTGGATAGTTCAGAGGTGCCCTGACGGGGGGCAGAGGTCAGTTTGTGAGGGGTCAGTCTAGCAGGCCCACATATCCAACACCGCAGCCTCCTCGGGGTGCTACAGTGCGACCTTATTTCAATGCCATGCTAGATATTTCTTACCGTTCACCCGCTATTCAGGTTTCCTCCAGTTGGAAATCAGTCCATTAAGGTCAACCTTCAGGTCAGCAGTCTACCGTGCTGAGAGGTTGTTTCGAGTACAGGGATCTCAGTCATGTGCGTAGGTTCTACCCCAGGCTTCGGGGCAAGGAAGTGCAGGAGGGTTAGCATTCTATAATTACAGCACCAGCTGTCCCACCAACCATCCGGCAACCCATAGGTAGAAGGAAGGTGGGTAGGGGCGTCTGATGATAGGTGAATTTAACTATAATTATGCCCCTAATGAAACACACTTTGTGTTTTTTTTAAATGTAAATATTGATGACAAAATGCTCTGATTAGTGTCTTTTGTGCTTTGCAGGTTATATCTCACGAGGATAGGACTTTGGAGCAATTTGGAGTCAACTATTGAAATTTGAGGCCAATCGCATGATACCCATGACTTGCACTGAACATTAAGCGAAAAGAGAACTGAAGGCAGGCCACTGCGACCGTGGTCGACCGCGGTGGAAGGAACTGAAGCCCGGAAAATTAGTCGACCGCAGTCCTGTCGCGGTCCTGCCGCGACCGCGGTGAATCGCTGGAACTTCAGGGACTAAAAGTGCAAACACGGGATTTTATTGCCCCAAAACCCTATATAAGTGTTATAATTCCACCCAAGAGGGGGCAGAGGAGGTTTTGAGTAGAAAATTGAGAGACTACTTCATTGTGGGAAGAAATTGGAACAATTAGACCTTCAATTTTTCGGTTTTTTCATCTCTTGCTTTGAATAGTATGATTTCTATTGGGTTTTTGTCATATTTGAGCATGAGTGGCTAAACATCCATTGTTCTGGGGTTGTGATTAGCCATGAATATTGTGTTTCGACATTAATTTGACCTTGATTATAATTTTCTCAATATATGGTTGTTTCTTTAATTCTGTGTTTAATTGCTTAATTGTTTGGCCAGCAGTTAGGTTCTATATACTATCTATGTTATGCTTGGAAAAGCCGTGTATATATTAGAGAGGAGTTGAAGAGAGCGCGATCTCAACCCTCAAGGGGAGCGGATTTGTGGCTAAGGATAGGAATATACCTAGTCACCGTGCTTAATTAGATATCGTAATCTTAATGCATTCTGATAGATTAATTTCATAGGAATATAGGCGTTAATCTATTGAGAATAGGCGAGTAGTGCTTCGGGAGAAGGCTATGAGAACAACTATCGATTAATTAGCAACCATGAGTGAATTATATGAAAGGGAGAATTAATTAGAATACAATACGAATGGTGAAACAATCACAACCCTGGAATATTTGTCTCTACTGAATACATATCAACATTTTCGTTACTTGATAATTAGTTAATTCCTAGAATTGTAGTTTAGCATAATTACACTATTGGATCTTATTTTGGCTTGGTTGAATAACAATTATAGTGAAGTAGTGAGTAGTTTATACAAGTCTCTGTGGGTTCGACAATCCGATTTATCATTATATTACTTGTACGACCACGTATACTTGCTTGTGCGTTTGGGAGCAACAAGTTTTTGGTGTCGTTGTCGGGGACTTGAAAATAGACTACTTTCTAGTTTTTACTTTAATTGTTTATTACATATAGTCTAACATTACTTGATCATTGGTCTAATCTCAGGAACTCTAATTGAATGCGAAGGGTCAGAAGACAGGACAGACTTGACGGCTTTGACCCCGAACCTGAGAGGACATTTCACAAGAGGTTAAGGGAAGAAAGGGATACGAACAATATTCAGAACTTCGTTCAATTTCCTGTGAATATGGAAGAGGAACAACACATGGCAGTTCAGGAGGTAGCAATGCCCAGTATTGCTAATGTTACCTCCAGTATCGTGAAGCCCAGAATCACTGGGCACTTTGAGCTAAAGCAGAGCATGATCCAGCTACTTCATGCAAATGGGCAGTTTATGGGTCTTCCACATGAGGATCCTCAGCAACACATCTTGAACTTCCTGGAGATTAGTGATACTTATATCACTAACGGGGTTACTCCAGATTATGTGAGGCTTACGCTTTTCCCATTCTCTCTGTTGGGTGAAGTGAAGCGATGGCTAAAAGCAGAACCGGCCAATTCCATTACATCCTGGAATGATTTGGCGAGGAAATTTCTGGCGAGGTTCTTCCCTTCAGGCAAGACTGCTAAGATCAGGAGTGAGATAGTATCCTTTAAGCAGAAAGCAGGCGAGTCTTTGTATTCATCATGGGAGAGATTTAAGGAGCTACTCAGAGACTGTCCTCATCACAATCAGACAAACGAGGTGTTGGTCCACACGTTCATCGAGAGACTCCATACCCAAACAAAAATTGTGGCAGATGCAGCAGTTGGAGGTCAGGTATTGGAGAAGAATATTGATGAAATATTTGCTTTGTTGAATAAATTCTCCAAGAGCAATCCAGACTGGCAAGGTAAGATGGGAAGGAATGTGGTTCAAAAGTCACTAGGGGTTCTTGAATTAGACGTTGTCTTAGCATCGTCAGCTCAGATTTCGACATTGACTAACCAAGTCAATCAGATGATCCTGATCATTAACAAGCAACAATCTCAACCACTCCAACAGGTCCAGCCAGTACAACAGGTCCAAGTCTTTTGTGATGTTTGTGGAGAGGGTCACCCGAGTGACTCATGCCCAGCCAATTCAGAGTCTGTCTGCTTTGTGGGAAATCAAAATAGAGGGAAAGCCAATCAATATGGGAACAATTATAATCCCAGCTGGAGGAACCACCCAAACTTCTCTTGGGGTGGAAATCAAGGCACTCAAAGTACTTACAGGCCTCCAGCACCTCATGCACCTCAGCAGCATTACAAGCCACCTCAGGCTGAGCAATCAGGTAGCCTATAGGAAATAATGAAAAGAATGATGAACGACCAACTTGCTTTCAATCAGAAAATAATGGTTGATCACCAGGCCCAAGCAGAAGCAATGAGAAATTTGGAACGCCAAATGGGAAAACTTGCGAGTGCCCAAAATAACAGACTAGTAGGAGCTCTTCCTAGTGATACTTAGCCTAATCCTAAGGCGCAAGTCAATGCAATTACCTTGAGAAACGAAAGATCACTAGAAGAAGCTCCGAAGAAAAAGAAGAATACAACTCATCCTGAAGGAGAATTACTTTCCAAGACAGTTGAGGAGAATGAGAAAGATGATAAATAACTCGAGCCGGTAATTGAGACAAGGCCACCATCTCCGTTTCCACAAAGACTGCAGAAGAAAAAAAGATGATGCCAAGTACAACAGATTCTTAGATATGTTGAGCCAAGTGAGTGTGAATTTGCCTTTGGTGGAAATTTTGCAAGAGGTGCCTAAGTATGCAAGGTATCTCAGAGATACTGTGGCAAACAAACGAAAACATGCAGAGTTCAAAACAGTTGCACTTTCTGAAGAGTGCAGTGCCAGAGTTCAGAATAAGCTTCCTCCTAAGTTGAAGGATCCTAGGNCAAACAAACGAAAACATGCAGAGTTCAAACTTTCTGAAGAGTGCAGTGCCAGAGTTCAGAATAAGCTTCCTCCTAAGTTGAAGGATCCTAGGAGTTTCACAATTCCCTTGTCTCTTGGAAAAGAAGAAGTTGGTAGATCCCTGTGTGATTTAGGGGCTAGTATAAATTTTATTCCATCTTCTTTGTTCAAGAAACTCGGATTAGGGAGGCTTATACCTACTACAATCACTCTACAGTTAGCGGATAGGTCACTAGCTATGCCGGAAGGAATTATTGAGGATGTGTTAGTTCGAGTGGGAAAGTTTATTCTTCCCGCTGATTTCATTGTGCTTGATTACGAGGCAGATGAGGAAGTGCCCATTATTTTGGGGCGACCATTTTTAGCTACTGGCGGAGCAATTATTGATATGAGGGTAGGGAAGTTAAAAATGAGAGTTGACGATGAGGAGGTCACTTTTAATGTGTACAAGGCACTTAAAACTCCCAAAGCATTATGAGGACCTGTGCATGGTTACTGTGGTCGACTTGAAAGGGATAGAGCAGAGTCCGTATGTGAATGGCAGTGATCCAGAGGAGGTGGTATTGCAAGCTGAGGGTGTAAAGATGATTGAGAAAAGGGCCAGAGATGAAAAAGGAGACATATTAAGACCATGAAAAAAGGCTAGGATCCATGGAAGAAAGAAGAAGAGGAAGCACCCAGCCTAAGCAGAGTAGCATAGTTGTGCCGCGACGTTAAATCAGGCGCTTCATGGGAGGCAACCCATTGATTATTGTACTCGTCGTGTCGCGACGTTAAATCAGGCGCTTTGTGGGAGGCAACCAATGATAGTAGTATTTTTTTAACATGTTTTTGTGTGTGTAGGACAGTTGTGGAGGGTGTTGGCAAAAGCCTGGGGCATAGAACATATCTGGTAAGGTCAAAACGAGGCTAAAACTAAGTAAATTGCAAAAGCAAGCTGAAAAGCCTCAGAAGATCGTCACCGCGGCGCGACCACGACAAAATAGCCTCTCTGAACCTCGACGTGACCATGGAGAAATAGCCTCTCTGAACCGCGGCGGACCACGGCACGACCGCGGTAGAAACAGCTCTCTGAATCTCACTGCAGTTGCCCGCGGCGCGACCGCGGTGAGCCCTGTCCCGTCCAGGTATGTCCTTAATTTTGAATTTGTTTCTTTTCCGTTTATTTTGTTATGTCCAAGTGGTAGGCTAGATCGGAGATCAAGTTTATGGCATGGTTCTGCGCCGGGCTTGCAATATGGACCCAGCCTCCGTTTCTGACTCCGACTGAGCTCCAGGGAAGTTTCCTTAACCCTNATTGGAAGGGCCTGCAATATGGACCCAGCCTCCGTTTCTGACTCCGACTGAGCTCCAGGGAAGTTTCCTTAACCCTCTGTACTCTTATTGTCATTTGTCATGGGGACATGCCATATTTTTATGTGTACGTTTGGGAAAAACAAGTTTTTGGCGTCGTTTCCGGGGAGGTTAGTCATTATACTTAAATATATCTTACCCGTCCTTTAGCCTACACTACAACCACATAAAGACTTATTGATCTTAGACTGAATGAACTCGATTAGTAGAGTATTACACTACGGGCAAGCCTATGGCGTATTTGTGTGACCTGTGAATGTTCTTTGTTGAGAGTGAGTGAATTCTTTCCATCTAAAGTTCCTGTTATTTCTAACTTTATCATTGTGGAACTTCTCTCAATAGTGTGATGTGAGGGCATGTAATTCAAGAAGAAAAGGTAAGTTTTCACCTCGGTATAGAGTACTTTGAGAAAGCAAAAGTGTGCATGGCATGTAGAGTCTTCTTTTGAGGTGTAGTTGTTGCACAACTTGGGGTGTTTCCTGTAAAATGCCAGGTGTGGCATAAAAAGGGTCATGCTTGAGATGATTAGGTCTTAGGGTGTGGTTTAGCTGCTCGAGGACGAGCAAAGGTTTAAGTGTGGGGTGTTGATGATAAGTGAATTTAACTATAATTATGCCCCTAATAACCACACTTTGTATTGTTTTAAATGTATATATTGATGACAAAATGATCTGATTAGTGTCTTTTGTGCTTTGCAGGTTATATCTCACGAGGAGAGGACTTTGGAGCAATTTGGAGTCAACTATGGAAATTTGAGGCCAATCACATGATACCCATGACTTGCACTAAACATTAAGCGAGAAGAGAACTGAAGGCAGGCCACCGCGACCGCGGTCGACCGCAGTGCGACCGCGGTGGAAGGAACTGAATCTCGGAAAATTAGCCGACCACGGTCCTGCCGCGACCGTGGTGAATCGCTGGAACTTCAGGGACTAAAAGTGCAAACACGGGATTTTATTGCCCCAAAACCCTATATAAGTGTTAGAATTCCGCCCAAGAGGGGAGAGAGGAGTTTTTGAACAGCAAAATTGAGAGACTACTTCATTGTGGGAAGAAATTGGAACAATTAGACCTTCCATTCTTTGATTTTTTCATCTCTTGCTTTGAGTAGTATGATTTCTATTGGGTTTTTTGTCATATTTGAGCATGAGTTGCTAAACACCCATTGTTCTAGGGTTGTGATTAGCCATGAATATTGTGTTTCGACATTAATTTGACCTTGATTATAATTCGCTCAATATATGGTTGTTTCTTCAATTCTGTGTTTAATTGCTTAATTGTTTGGCCAGCAGTTAGGTTCTATATACTATCTATGCTATGCTTGGGAAAGCCGTGTATAGATTAGAGAAGAGTTGAAGAGAGCGCGATCTTAACCCTCAAGGGGAGCGGATTTGTGGCTAAGGATAGGAATATACCTAGTCACCGTGCTTAATTAGATATCGTAATCTTAATGCATTCTGATAGATTAATTTCATAGGAATATAGGCGTTAATCTATTGAGAATAGGAGAGTAGTGGTTCGGGAGAAGGCTATGAGAACAGCTATCGATTAATTAGCAACCATGAGTGAATTATATTAAAGGGAGAATTAATTAGAATACAATATGAATGGTGAAACAATCACAACCCTGGAATATTTTTTTCTACTGAATACACATCATCATTTTCGTTACTTGATAATTAGTTAATTCCTAGAATTGTAGTCTAGCATAATTACACTATTGGATCTTATCTTGGCTTGGTTGAATAACAATTATACTGAAGTAGTGAGTAGTTTATACAAGTCTCTGTGGGTTCGACAATTCGATTTATCATTATATTACTTGTACGACCACGTATACTTGCGTGTGCGTTTGGGAGCAACAGCGTCTTAGAGGTTGAGGCCAGACAGGTGAAGGCCAGCTAGGTGGTGCTCCGGCTACATTCTATGCTTTTCTGTCCAGACCAGATGCAGTGGCCTCAGATGTCGTGATCACATGTATTATTTCTATCTACGGTAGGGATGATTTAGTGTTATTTGATCCATTGTCTACATATTCATATGTTTCATCTTTGTTTGCTCATTTCCTAGGTATTTCTCGTGAGTTCTTGGGTACTCTTGTTTATGTGTCCACTCATGTGGGCGATTTCATTATTTTGGATCGGATCTATCGGTCCTCCATTGTTACTTTCTATAGTTATGAGACTAGAGCAGATCTTCTATTGCTCGATATGCCCAACTTTGAGGTCATCTTGGGCATGGACTGGTTATCTCCATATCACGCCATCCTTGACTGTCATGCCAAGACAGTTACCTTGACGATGCCAGAGGTGCCTAGATTGGAGTGGAAGGGTTCGTCTGTCAGTGCATCAAGTCGGGTCATCTATTTTCTGAAGGCTCGACACATTGTCAAGAAGGGTTGTTTGAATTATCTAGCTTATGTACGAGATACTACTGTAGAGGCTCTAACAATTGATTTAGTGCCCGTAGTCCAAGAGTTCTCCGATGTGTTTCCTTCTAATCTTCCAGGCATGCCACCAGATTGTGATATCTCTTGTTGTATTGATTTGGCTCCAGGTACCCAGCCTATCTCTATCACATCGTACCGTGTGGCTCAGAAAGAGTTGAATGAGTTAAATGAACAGCTTGAGGAGTTGTTAGCAAAGGGGTTCGTCAAACTAAGTGTATTGCCTTGGGGTGCACCATTTGTTGATACCCTATTTTTCCTCAAACTATTTTAAAATTTGTATATATACCTTTAAAGTCACTTTTTATAATAATTGGTATTTTTCCATAATTTTCTATATTTTTACCAATTTATTGTCTAATTTATTCAGTACTTTATATCCCATAATTATTAATAAATCGTATTACAAATAATTTCAAAATATTTCTTAGCTCAATATATCCTTTTTAGGATTTAATTATTTTACAAATCAGCCAATTTGGCATTATTTGGCTATAATTACAATAATTTTGCAATTATAGCCTAATTGTACATTCTATACTATTTTAATTCAATAATTCATCATTTTATATTTTTAAATACTAGTTAATTACCTTAATTTCACCTATTTAGCCTTAATTTCATTTTTATCTAATTATTAGATATTTTTTATTAATTATTTATCTATTTAATTGAGTATTTAACAATTAGCCTTTTCTATGTAAATTATATCCTAATTTAATCTAACCCCAACCCAATTAAAACCAGCCCAAGACCCAACCAAAACAACCCAACAACCCAAGCCCAATACCCTATCCTACCTGACCCAACATCTAATTAAATCCTGGTCGTTGATCAATTTTGATCAACGGCCCAAATTCGCCCCTTCCTTAATTAGTCCTA
>ML279068.1:0-23760 GCA_005239495.1 Nicotiana undulata
ACGTGGTGTCCAGTGAGGGTATTCAGGTGGTCAGACGAGTGTGGAGAGAGCTTTTAGAAGCTCACAATTTGCTTTAATCACAGCTCTAGTGTTAGTTCTACCATCAGCTTTCGATTCTTATACCGCGTATTGTGATGCTTCGAAGGTAGGCATTAGTTGTGTTTTGATACAGGAGGGTAAAGTGATTGCCTAATTTTTATGATTGTTAGAAGGGTATAGAGAAATACCAGTTTGACGCTAAGCATGCGGGGTTATCTCCCGTGGAGTGTCCTGGGGTTATCTGATCCTTATGTTGTTTTATAGCAACTTCTCTTTTTCAAGTAGATGATATATGCTGAAATTTGAGTTTAGATCGCTTGGGGAAGTTGGCATGACCATTACAATGATGAATGTGAGATTTGCAGATGATTCGAGATATTAGATGATTTGTGTTATATGAGCTTATGAAGGATTTAGTAGAATCTCACTGCGGTATTGTGCCAGTGATAGCGCACGGGCGTTGTGAGTTATTGTTTGTCTTGATCTTTGGCTTTGAGCCAAGTGGGGGAGTCTGCTAATGATAAGTTGGTTGTACGATTATGTGTTGCATTGGTTTCAGTTCGAGGCATACTGTTTAATTAGTTATGACCTGCAGAGATGGAGTTTGAGAATGACTCGAGTAATGGAAATCTTTGAATACATGTTGTAATATACTTTACGAGTAAATGTGTTTTATTGAATGATTGAGTTGTATTTGTAAAGGGTGTAGTGTGTGCGGGGTAGTAATTTGCGTGGTTGCTTAGAAGTGTGTATTGCATCCTTGGGTGTTGGTGTACTAATTGGGGGCGCAAGTCGTTTGGTCCGCTTGGTCATGTTAACTAGGATTTGAGCAGAGTAAACGACTCTCGAAAAGGTCTCTAATGGACTCAAGGTTTATGTGTAGCAATTGGGAATCTTCAGGATGTGTATTCAACTAGACATTGAGATTCACATTGGAGGGTGTCAAGACTTGGGAATTCTTCATCCTTAGGGATTCTACATTTGGGCATCAGGAAAGTGGAAGAATAGCTTAAATTCATAGAGAGTTTCCTTGGAGTAAGTTTTTGACTTGTGGTACTTTTTGGGGTGCTTAAGAGAACATTCAGCGGCTTATGAGCCTTAGGGCGGTGTGGTTTGTGCTAAAATCTCGTGTGGTGAGTCTAGGTTGAGAATTGCGGTATTATGGCAAGGAGAAGTACAAATTCGAAGGTAAGTTAGAAGGAACTTGGATAAATAGGACAACTTTGTAGTAGGTCGGATTGGCGTGAGGAGCATGCGATGTATACTGATTTTATTGTAGATGGGGACAAATGGAAAGTTCTTGGCTAGTTGAGTACGTAGTTGCTTGTGGCTCGGAATGGATTATGAAGTTCTCATATTTATCATAAGATGGCATGGTATATGCAGTATGTCGTATCTATGAGTTTGCTCGTCGTGCACCTATTTTTGGTTCCTACCGCCAAAGAGCGGGTCCGCAGATTCATAGAGGGACTCAATTATGATATTAAAATATGCATGAATCGAGAATTTCAAACTGATACTCCCTTTCAACAAGTAGCGGAGATCGCAAAAAAGAGAGTCTAATGAGGCCAAAAGGTCTCGAAGATTTTGAGGGTTTAGTGGATTTTACTCTTCCGCTATGACCCATTATAGCGGAGGCTCGAGCAGTTGGTCAGCTCAGTTCGCACATCATATTACTCGGGGTGCTCCAGTTTGTAGTGCACAACCGACACGTGATTCTTATAGTGGTTATTCCAGTTATCCGGCACAAACTCAGTACGAGCAGCCGCGACCTCAGAGGGGTTGTTATGAGTGTGGTGATACTAGGCATATCATGAGAGATTGTCTCTGACTTGGAAGGGGTGTATTTCATCGGAACACTCAAACTACAAGCTTTACTCCAGTTAATACTCCACGTGCTCAGTCAGTTAGAGGTGGAGGACAGGCGGGTAATGGGCGCCTAAGAGGTGGAGACCCGATCCGTTGATATAATCGCTATGATTTGGCTGAGGATGACGCACCAGATGGTGTCGTTAAAGGTACAATCCTGATTTGCTATAAAAAGAATATTTCCCCTTAGTTGGATTCGGATCTGAATATTTAGGTGAGTCCTCCTATTATACTCCGTTTATGGGCGAGCTTCGTAAGTTTGTGACCCACTTATATGTTTATCCCTATTGGGATATTTGAAGATGTGAGACTGTGTCTGCAATTTTATTTGTGTACACCATTGAGGACTACAGGTCTAAAAGTAATGTTTATTATTCACTATAATGAGTTTAATGTGTTTTGGAATAATTGATTCCAATTTTTATGAATTATATGCCCTACCGGTATGAGGGTTTGTTATGTGTTATGAAAATGTTTACGAAATTTATTGAAAAGAAGAAAGAAAGGAAATTGAAAATTTTAGTTGGCACAATATGAAATATTTATATCGGGCTGCAAGCCGCAGAAGAGGTTATGTAAGGACGAGGTTTTTGTGGTAAGATATTTAGGAGTTTAAATTCTCCCTTTGTGAAGTTTAATTTTTGCGATAATATTAATAGGAGTCATGCCTGTTAGGCTTATTTGATAATTCTTGTATATTTTATGTTCATATTCAGCCATTTTCGTACTTTAAACATTGAGTTTTAGCTTATGATATGAGTGCCCAGGTGGCGTTAAATGTGACTCATTAATCCGAGTAAGTAATCGTGAGATCTTCATGCCTCACATTCTGTTGTCAGTATTGTGAAAATTCAAAATGAGGTGGTGGTTAATATGAGATTAATTGATGATGCTGGAATTAATTATGAACAACTTTAAAGACTAGAGATGTGGTGATGAGCATACATATCATGTGCTTCATATTCTGATATCATTGTGATAATGCAGTGCTTGTAATGTTGAGATTGGTGTTATTGATATATACATTGTGGATGTATTGTTAGGAGTTGCTTTGGTGTTACTCTGGTAGGTGGATAGTCCCAATTATAGGGAAGACTCTGCCGAAATTTTTGAAAAATTTGGGAGTTAGAAAATTTTGGGATATTAAGACATGCAAAAGAAGAGATAAGTTATGTTATGTGGTTGAGGGTGAATGATCCTAAGCGGGGGAGAATGTAATACCCTAGAAAATTTTAAAGTACTTCAACACTATCATGTGTGCGTAGGCACGAGTTGCTATAGCCAGTTGAGACTAAAACCCGTGCGTTGTTGTGAAAATTAGGCCTTTTGAAAATGTTGGAGTGTAAGAAATTGATCTTAAAGTTTTTACAAATATGAATAAAAGGAATAATCTCAAATGAGATGATGTTGTCGGGCTTATCTCAAATACGGTGGCATGGAATCAACCATGAGTATAGGTGTAAAAGTAAAATCATCAATTTGGTAACCTCAGAATAATTCCTAGAACGTTCAAGGACGAACATTTCTTTAAGAGGTGGAGAATGTAACGACCCGGCTTGTCGTTTTAAGAATTTATGCTCCGTTCAGTGACTTAAGGTCTCGAGTAGCTTCGCAATATGTATTATGACTCGCGTGTGTGGTCAAGTTTATTTTTCGGAAGATTCGGAATTTAAATTAAAGAAAAATTCTCATTTCGAAGCTTAAATAGAAAGAGTTGGCCGGAGAGTTGATTTTTGAGTAAACGACCTCAGAATCAAGATTTGAAGGTTCCAGCAGGTTCGTATGATGATTTCATACTCGGGTGTATGTTCGGATCGGGTTTTGGATGAGCCGAGAGCATTTCGACGCAAATTGTAGAAGTTAGCATTTTAGAAGAAATTTCATAAGTCTGGGTTGAAGTGCATTTCGGTGTTATTGATATCCGTTTGGGATTTCGAGTCTGGGATTATCTCCGTATGGTGATTCTGTAGTTGGAAGCGCAATCGGAAGTGAATTCGGAGGTCCGTAGGTCATTTTGAAGTCATTTGGCTAAAGATAGAAATTTGAAGGTTTTTGAGAAGTTTGACCGAGAGTTTGACTTTTTGATATCGGGGTCGGATTCAAATTTCAAAAGTTGTAGCAGGTCCCTAATGTCGAATATGACTTATGTGCAAAATTTGAGGTCAATCAGACGTTATTTGATAGGTTTCGGCATCGAATGTAGAAGTTTCAAGTTCTAAAGTTCATTAAGCTTGAATTGGGGTGTGATTCATGAATTCGATGTTGTTTGATGTGATTTGAGGCTTCGAGCGAGTTCGTATCATATTTTGGGACATGTTGGTATAATTATTTAAGGTACCGAGGGCCTTGGGTAGATATCGGAAGGTTAACGGACTGGATTTCGGGCCAAAATAGCTGCTGAAATTTCTGCTGCAAATCTGTTTTGGACAGCAACTGATGCGTCGAAGAGCTAACTTTGGAAGCGTATATATCAAAATCTATCAGGAATCTGAAACTTTTCAAAACATAAAAGTTGTAGCCCTTGCATTATAGATTCCAGAAAGTTAACCCATTCATGATTTGGACATTTTATCAGAAAGTTATGATCGATTGAAAATGGCTGGTGAATCAGTTTCGACACAATTTACTTATGCATGGAGCCAACTTTGGAAGATCATATCACGGAATATATAGAGACGTATATGGTGTACAACCTATCAAATGAAAGATGTTCGAGTCTAGTTTCTAAATCTTCAAACTGTTTGTCATTTGGATATATCTACAGAGAGTTATGGGTGTCTTAATAGAAGGTGTACAGCAGAGGAAAATTATAATAAGATGTACAACCTGCACAGCGCAAGGTACAACTCAATGAAGCCTGGGCAGATCGTTTTAAAAGCGAGTTTTGGCCCATTTCTTTCATTTGGCTTGGACGATTTTGGAGAGCTCAAGGAGGGATTTTCACCAAGAAACACTAGGTACGTGATTTCTTCCTATTTTTGAGTTAAATATGTGATTAAGGACCTAATTAGTAGTGTTTAATTGGGGAAAATCAGTGGAAAAGAGAGTATTAGGGCTTGAGTTTAAGAGACCTTCTAGGGGTGATTTGAGTGGTCAATTGGACTCCGATTTCAGCATTCTTTATATGTACAGACTCGTGAGATGATGAGAATCATTTTGGTATAAAGTATGTCGAGTTCCGAGACGTGGGCCCAGGGGTCGGGTTTTGGCTAAATTCGGGTTTTGTGCATAGAGTTAACATTTTTCGATTGGGTTTCATTCCCCTAACATATTTTGATGTGATAAATCTGAACTTGATAGATTTGGAGCACTCGGAAGTTGATTTGAGGGGCAAGCGTGTTGAGGAGTAGCTTTTCGGGCTAGTTTGAGGTAAGTAATGTCTTTAAATCCTGTCCTGAGGGTATGAAACCCCGGACTTATCATCCTTTCACGGTTTTGGAGTGACGCACACACTGGATGACGAGTGTGGGGCGTACACGAATTGGAGATTTGGAAATATGTTCCTTTTTAGGCAACTATTGAGTTGCGGAACTGCTTTTAAAACATATGTTTTATAGTATCACTATGTTTTGATATATTTGGATTGTACGCTATGTTTGCGACCTAATGCCGATCTGTTTTGACACATTGGGGGCTATTTTCCTGATATTCCTCACTTATTATATTATGATTTTACACTCAGTCTTTCTTGATAAATTATTTTTACACTCTGAGGGATTATTTATGAGTGATGATTATGCCCGAGGGGCAGTTTTATAATGATATTTGCTAAGTTTTTAACTATGATTCACTTCATCTTTCATACTGATATTTTTGGGAGTTTTACTGAGAAACATTCGAAAATATACTTGTTCAAAGGATCTTTATGGAAACTGGTTTTCGAACTTATGTATACTTTATTGAGACTTGGTATTTTACTGTTTTGTGGATTGGTGTATTTGTTGTTGTGTGTTTCTTATTCTTCAGACTTGATTTATTTTTCATTACTACTGAATTGTCGTACTCATCATTACTTTCTGCACCTCTGTGTGCAGATCCAAGTACTGGTTCTGAGCAGTAGCCATCTGAGTTTGTTCATCGGCAGCATTTGGGATTTCAAGGTAGTTGTCCAGCGTCCATAGCTTCTCCATTCCCCCTCCTTCATTAGTATTTAGTATTTTGTTCTGAGACATTTATTTGTGACATTAGCAGTATTTTCCTTATTCTTAGATGCTCGTGATCAGTTGACTCCAGTTCTGGGGAATGGTTTTAGACTGTTAGATTATATTACGTTCTGTTAAAGACTTAGAGGAATTTTTATACTTATTATGCTGGTTATTAATTATTTGAGAAATTATATTAAAATAAATGTGTAGTTATGTGATGGTTGGCTAGCCTAGTTCCACTATAGGCGCCATCACGACCTATTAGGATTTGGGATCGTGACACTGCTCATAATAGCTAATATTCCTCGAATCTGATCCTCACAATGCCCCCATGACCCATATACAAGTCTTGTTATAACTCTTACAATACCGCCACGACGGAAGAGAAGTGTAGAAATTCATAACCAACTGCAGAGTTAACAATTCATCGAATCTCTCCTCTTGACTAGAATTATCACCTCATTATGAACCAAATAATGGTATTTGTTCTTTCATATACTTCACATAATCTTATCGCACTGATCCCTGATCCAATAATCTCGTCTCACCCAGTATGAACTGCCCAAGCAATAAACCACCCCAGATTCTTCCAAAATCTCCTATGATGCCACAATGCGCCAATAGACCACAACTCGAACACGATACATAAAGAAATGACTCAGAAGGGGACTAATCAACTCACACAACTAATGTGAACTTTCCTCAGAAAATAGGAAGAAAAACACAAGAAAATAGATATAGGGAACCGTACTCAGCATCACACTGTTGCGGCGTGCAACCCGATCCGAATAACATGCCCGTGGAGGCGTGCCACCCAATCCAAACATAAAATCCACACAAGGAGATACTTACCGAGCTAAGTCGCCCATTACCACAAGATATCGATTATCGGTCACAAGCACGCCAAGTGCATAATACCATCCTGGGGAGGCAGATAGATCCATATGCTACAAAACTCAAGCACAACTGAAGTGCGATATATGATCTGAATCTCAAGAGCCATCCTTCTCACTTATCATCACTACGCGAAACCTCAACACATAAGAAATTATCGAGTTGTTCCACAGCTCACACGGGACAACATAATATTACATGAAATGGACAAAGATGGAACAACATCTAATGTTCTAATACATCTCTAAGAGAAGCGCTATACTAAAATGAACACGTCTGACTCACATGGAGCCCATAATCATATTTAACTCCATTCACAAACCTCAAGTCGATTCTGCTCGCACCGAACTAGGCTAATAGCCTTACCTGGGTCCATAATAACCCATTTTTTTCTCATAACACGCAAGAACAACCATCATAGCTTGAGCAAACCCCCCACATTCCGCAACCAAATGAACCGAGCGCCCTCAAGGCATAAATTCTCAAATAGGTAATATTACCACCTCATTCATACTTGGCTTAAACCTTCAATCAATCAGGTGACTACATGTCACACTTATACAATCTTCCTGTGTTCACGCTCCCACGACCTTCCACACAAGGTAACAAGTCTGCACATCCACACAACCGACCACACTAACGTTGTAAAGCAAATCAAGAATCAATGACCAGGGTGCAAAGCCTCTTTCACAAAACCACGATCTCAGGTGACGCTGAAGACTACACCAACTTACTTTAAACATTCACATACCTTTTCTTGCTCATCCGAGCTCATGACATCCTTGCCAACACTGAACCGCAACCCTGATCCTCACTTTCAAATTTCATACCGCTCACTGCACCTAACATGCCAATATGCGATAGTACAAGAATTTCATCATAACTCCAGAACCACTAATGTGGTGAACACTTCATCACATAGAAACATTTTACTTAACCCAATTCAAGAGAACCATAACAACACACGAGTGAATTCTCATAAGCACAAAACATGCAAATCCTCAAGTAATAGCCTATACCACCATAATCCTTATGGGATCCGCCTACACATGACATGCAATAAAACTTAAATGCTTCCAAATAAAACAAATTACGGCGGTGTCACGCCCCTAATTTGAGGGACAGGACTGGCGCCTAACCGAATTCTCATAAGCGAACCTGATTTTCCTTTCCTACCCAACGCGTTTCCCCGTGTTTATAGCATATATTATTCATATGAAATAGCGAGAGAAAATCAAAAGCGTGGATTCACAACATAAAGTTCATTTTTCCTCTTTTAATGTTTTAACATTAGATTTGACCAAAACATACATATTAAGTACAAAATTCCCGATACAGTACCAAAATTACGAGTAAGTACAACAACTACCCAAAATATATTTACAACCCACATAGTGTCTACGTAGCCTCTAAAAGTACGGAGAAGAACACATAGACTTGCAGGAAAAAAGGCCCCGTCTATACCTCAAAAGAAACGACATAAACAAAATGAGTCAACATGAACTACACACAGCCCCGAGATGAAGTGGGGCTCACCAGGGCTGCTGAAGAGATGGAGGGAAGGCACCACTAACGGCGATTAGCACTACCTGCTACAGAACCACCTACATCCATTTAAAATATGTAGCGTCCCCAGCAAAAGGGACGTTAGTACCATTAAATAGTACTAGAATGTATGAACAAACCTACTCTAGATAGGATAACATCAACAATCAGCACAAATAGAGGCTTCATACAACAATACACCGAAACGAGGAAAAACTCAAACAAGATTTACCACATCCCTCATCCCATTTTTCCATCTTTTGGTTAATGTTCTTTTAAGTTTCATCTTGTTATTATTATTACTGATCCACCGTGTCGTTGTCCCACGGAGTCTGATCTCTTCCCGATCGGCTAAGCCATCCTAGGTGAGGTCCGAATATCACCACATCTCATATCACCACCATGGCTTGTTCACACGGAGTCCGGTCTCTGCCCGAATAAGCTAGGCTAACACCGTGGCTTGTGCACTGCACACGGAGTCCAATCTTTGCCCAATCGGCTAGGCCATCTCAACTGAAAGAGTGAGGACAATAATCATCATCATATCACAATATCAAGTCATCCATGTGTACAACATGGAGTCCGATCCCAGCCCGATCGGATATGCCATCTCACCCCTAGGACATTCTCCTATCGATTCATGGATGTTTTAGGTCGCTTTTATCATTTTTAACCTTTCTAATCCCCAACACATATCATTCTTTGATTCATCTTTCATATCATTAGAATCCTTTCATATTTCACAACAATCCATCCTCTAATCCATACTCCATAACAGCCCAATTCATTGTTTCATGTTTCATATCAATTCAAACTCGTGATTCGTATTTCATATCATTACAATCTCTTTACTCACACTTCATATCATTACAACTTTTTGATTCATATTTCATATCAGTCCATCCGTTCACATTTTACCACACCCATCACATAACAGGATCACACACATAGTAAAAAGGGAACATGGTGATCACAATTTATACACTCCAATAACATAACAACATGGTAGTATCATGGAACAATATAGAAGCAAGAATTTCTCAATTAGTCACTTAGAACACATAATTTCCATAGATGATCAACAAGAGAGCCATACCTTGAAAGTGAACACAATGGGTTTATCCTATGAGGATTAGAGTTAGCCATACATACCTCGAATTGGAATTTCTCCTTTATTTCTATCTCAAATCATCAGACCTTCTAGCCCCTTCAATCTAATTTACAATGTGACACATTTAAACCTAGGATTAGGAATCATGAATATGACTCGAGCTCATTTGGGCATTTTATAAAACGCTATATGTTCCTTTTGATTGCATAACCCCTTTTTGTGGAAGATTACTCTAACCTACCTCCCTTTACTAGATTATGGTAAATTAATCACATGCATACAAGGTTTTTAACTATCATCTTCAAGAACTAACCTATGTGTGTCCCATTTTAACTAGACTCTGGGAATTAAGGGAAAATGGGGTGGAAACTTACCTCTTATGGTGAAGAAGATGACGACTACTCGATTAATTTCGGGCCTGAGTAGAGATGGAGGATCAATTTGGCAGAGATGGTGACTTTCTCTAACTAGAACCCACTCTCACTTCTCTCTATTCTAATCAGATAGTCGTTAAAAATGAAGGGGATGGGTGTTTTCTTAAGCCGGGGGGTCGGGTTTGAAAATTAGAAATTAGAAGCCCCGACGCAGGTATGCGATCAGGAATGCAATCGCATTCCTGCTATGCGGTCCGCAGGCCTGTCGCATAAGTGGCCCTCAGCTGGGCCAAAAAGAGAATCAGGCTGCCCAGGTATGCGGCAGCTATGCGGTCCGCATACCTGTTATGTGATCGCATAGTGCGCCGCATAACTCCCTCCGCATAACTCCCTCCGCAAGAATATAGGTGCATGAATGCTACAACTATGCGGCCCGCATTTCTTGAAATGCCATCGCATTATGGGCTACATAGCTGTCCTCCAAATGGACAGCAACATGTCCAGGTATGCGACCACTATGCGGTTCGCATACATGATTTGCGATCGCATAGTGGACCGCAGATATGCGCAATTCTGAAAAATTCTATCTTTTAAGTCCTGGGGTACTTTTTACTCCAAAGGGGTCAGTTTTAAGAATTTCTATAGTTATATAAACATGGGGACCTATCCGGGTATTCGTCCTCGAATGAGGATCGGTAAATCACTTGGGTATGAAAACACAAAATGCCAAACCCCAATTTTCACTAACTCCGATATTTTCTAAAAATTTCGCAAGAGTTTCCTTTGTAAATAGGCCTATCCACCTGCCAGAGAGCCCCCGAAACACAATTCAACAAGTCCCACATAGTTCCGTTAACACAACGAATGGCACATAATTCAGTTATTTCAATGAATTGCATATAATTCAGCTAACACAAGACATACAAATATGGTACAAGGTTGAGGATTCATAAGAGAAAGGGGATTAGGGGAGTGGGGTGGTTTTACACAAGATATGACACAAAACTTAGAGGTGACCACCTTCACAAACAACTACCTGACTTATTCAAACAAATGAGGGTATTTCTCTTTCATTTCATTTTCCTATTCCCATGTGGCTTCCTCGACTTGTTGATTCCTCCATAACACTTTAACCGAAGCAATCTCCTTGTTTCTCAACTTACGAACTTGCCTATCGAGAATAGAAACCGGAACCTCTTCATATGACAATTCTTCATTAACTTCAATGGTCTCAACCGGCACAATGAAAGATGGATCTCCAATCACCTTCTTTAACATGTACACATGAAACATCGGGTGCACCAATGACATTTCAGGAGGCAACTCCAGCCCATATGCCACCTATCCTATCCTCTGAGCGATCCTATATGGCCCGAAATATCTTGGGCTCAATTTCCCCTTCTTTCCAAACCGCATGACTCCCTTCATGGGAGATACCTTAAAGAATACCCAATCATCTACTTGAAACTCCAAATCCCTACGACGAACGTCCGAATAGGATTTTTAAAGACTTTGAGCAATTTTAAACCTCTCATTTATGATTCTAACCTTCTCCATAGCCTGATGCACAAGATCCGGCCCTAGCAGTTCCGCCTCACCAACCTCGAACCATCCAATCGGAGATCTACACCTTCTTCTGTACAATGCCTCAAATGGGGCCATCTGAATACTAGCATGGAAACTGTTGTTGTAAGCAAACTCTATAAGTGGAAAATGATCATCCCATCTACCCTTAATATCAAGTACACAAGCTCGCAACATGTCTTCAAGCGTCTGAATAGTCCGCTATGCTTGCCCATCAGTCTGCGGGTGGAAGGCTGTGCTGAGTTTTACTTGCATACCCAAACCTTGCTGAAATTTCTTCCAAATGTTAGATGTGAACTGGGCCCCTCGATCCGAGATAATAGAAACTGGATTGCAATGAAGCCTAACTATTTCTTTTATATACAACTGAGCATACTGTTCTGCAGTATCGGTGGACTTGATTGGCAAGAAATGCGCTGACTTCGTGAGCCTATCCACTATTACCCAAATTGAGTCGAACTTACGCAGAGTGCGGGGTAACCCCACCACAAGTCCATATTGATCATCTCCCATTTCCATATTGGTATTTCCATAAGCTGCGCCAACCTACTGGGCCTCTGATGCTCGGCCTTTACTTGCAAATAGTTCGGACACCTAGCCACAAAGTCTGCACCCCTCTTCATACCATTCCACCAATAAATCTCCTTGAGACCGTGATACTTTTTCGTAGAAACTGGGTGTACAGAATATCTAGAATTGTGAGCCTCCTCCATTACTCTCTCCCAAAGATCTTCCACATCCGAAACACATAGTTTTCCCTGACACCGCAAGACACCGTCGCCATTGCCGAGTGAAAATGTTGTGGTCTTGTGATTTAGAATTGCCTCTTTCAACTGTGCCAATGCTGGATCATTAAATTTCTTTTCCTTGACTTCTTCTACAAGCGAAGATTCCGCTTCATTATGCACCACGACATCCCCTTCGTCTGAGGTCGAAAGACAAACCCCCAGGCTGGCCAATTGGTATACCTCCCGAGCCAAAGGCCTCTGACCTGCTTCCAAATGAGCCAAGCTACTCATGGATTTCCGACTAAGAGCATCGGCCACCACATTCGCCTTCCCTGGATGATACAAAATATTCATATCATAATATTTGAGCAATTCCAACCACCTCATCTGCCTCAAGTTCAATTCCTTCTATTTGAATAAATACTGAAAAGGTCTGTGAACACGTCCACATGGACCCCATAAAGATAATGCCGCCAGATTTTAAATGCAAAGACAATCACTGCGAGCTCTAAATCATGCGTCAGATAATTCTTCTCGTGATTCTTGAGCTGCCTCAAAGCATACGCTATAACCTTACCACATTGTATCAACACACACCCAGACCAACCCTTGAAGAATCACAATACACCACAAACCCCTCTGTACCCTATGGCAAGGTTAACACTGGCGCCGAAGTCAATCTTGATTTCAATTCCTGGAAACTCTTTTCACAAGCATCAGACAACTGGAACTTAACCACTTTCTACGTCAACTTAGTCAATGGGGAGGCGAGAGTAGAGAATCCTTCCACGAACCTCCGATAATATCCAGCTAAACCCAAGAAACTACGAATCTCTGTCGGGGTCGTTGGTCTAGGCCAATCCTTTACCGCTGCGATCTTCTGGGGGTCAACCCGAATCCCTTCCCTGGAAACAACATGGCCCAAAAAGGTAACTAATTCTAGCCAAAACTCGCATTTTGAGAACTTTGCATACAACCGGTGCTGATGAAGAGTCTGCAGAACTGCCCTGAGGTGATTAGCATGATCTTCCTGACTTCGCGAATAAACAAGGATATCGTCGATAGAAACAGTCACGAAAGAGTCCAGAAATATCTTGAAGACCCCATTCATAAGATCCATAAAAGCTGTTGGGGAGTTGGTCAGCCCAAAAGACATTACCAAGAATTCGAAGTGCCCATAACGAGTTCTGAAGGCGGTCATAGGAATATCCTGCTCCCTGATCTTTAATTTGTGATACCCGAACCGTAAATAAATCTTTGAGAAGAACCTATCACCTTGCAATTGGTCGAACAAATCATCTATCCGCGGCAATGGGTATTTGTTTTTAATGGTGACCTTGTTGAGTTGCCGATAATCAATACACATCCGAAGCGATCCATCATTCTTTATGACAAACAGAACCGGTGCACCCCAAGGTGACACACTTGGCCTAATGATACCCTTCTCTAGATGATCATTCAACTGCTCATTTAACTCCCTCAATTCTGCTGGCGCCATTCGGTAGGGTGGAATAGATATTGGCTGCGTATCTGACGATACATCAATCCCGAAATTGATCTCTCTATCTGGTAGAATCCTAGGAAGCTCATTCGGAAATACTTCAAGAAATTCATTCAAAACAGGCACAGACTCGGGAGCGGGCACCTCTGAAGTGGTGTCCGTAACCCGGACTAAATGGTAGATGCACCCTTTTCTGATCATCTTTGAGGCCTTAAGATAGGGAATAAACCTACCTCTTGGAACGATATTATTCCCCTCCCACTCAATAACTGGTTCATTAGGAAACTCAAGCCTCATAATAATGGTTCGGCAGTCGAGTTTAGCAAAGCACGAATAGAGCCAATCCATTCCCATAATTACATCAAAATCTACAATTCCTAGCTTAATAAGATCGGTCGTGGTATCCCAACCACACACCATGACAACACAATTCCTATATACTCGCGCGACCGTAATAGATTCACCAATTAGAGTCGACACTGAGAACGACTCATGGAGTTGTTCGGGTTCTATCCCAAAACGCAAAGCAATAAAAGGAGTGACATATGATAAGGAATACTCGGGATCAATAAGAGCATAAACATCATTAGATTGAACAGTCAGGATACGTGTGACAACATCGGGAGAAGCCTCCGCACTCTGTCGACCACTCAAAGCATAGAACCGATTGGGTCCTCCCCGACCTCGTGCACCACCCCTAGCTGCACCATGCCTTACTAGTGCTGAAGGACCTCGGGCTGGTGGGCGTGCTGAAGATGTAGCAGCTGAAGAACTGGATGGCTGGGCGGCACCCCAACCTGCTCCATGGCGGAAAGAAGGGAAATCTCTAAATGTGACCCCTCACCCCACAACCATAGCATACTGGACGATCCAGATAATAGGGCCTAGTATGAAACCTCTCACACTTGGGGCATGGGCCCCTGTGTTGCTGCTGGAACCTCCCACCTGAACGATTTGGCTAATGGAACCCCCTGCTGCCTGAAATGGCCCCAAAACAACCTCCCTACTGATGATGATGGTGACGACCTAGTGGCGGGGCACTAGCTGATGATTGAGCATGAGACTGGGATGGTCCTGATGATCCTCTCCCAAGGACTGGTCTCCCACCTCCAAAAGAACCCCTTGAGTTACCCGCTGACCGGGCCCTACTACTACTTTCTCTCTCCATTCTTATCTTCAATTTCCGAGCCTCTGTAGCCTGGGCGAATCCCAAAATCTTCCCATAGTTCATATCTGAAGGCAGAGCAGCTGTAGCAGCTTCATTAACAACCAAGGAACCAAGGCCCTGAAAAAACCGACGAACTCTGGCCTCCATAGTCGACACCATGTGAATAGCATATTTGGACAGGCGCACGAACTCCATGTGGTACTCCCACACACTCCAGTTGCCTTGCTTGAGGACCTCAAACTCTGTAGCACAGACTGCCTTAGTCTCGGCGGGCAAGAAATGATCCATGAAGGCCTCTACAAACGCATCCCATCTTGCCGGAGGGCTCCCCTCCCCATGGGAATTCTCCCACATCTCGAACCACGAATACGCCGCTCCCTTAAAATGATAGGAAGCTAACTCCACCCCCTCTGTCTCAGTAGCCCTAATAACTTGGAGGATCTTGTACATCTTGTCGATAAAATCCTGAGGATCAGCCTCTGGGTCAGTACCTGTGAACTCTTGAGGGGCTAATTGAAGAAACCGGTTGACTCTGGAACCTGAAGAATCCCCTTGCTCGCTAGAAGACGAAGGGGCAACATCTGATCTTTGGGCCTGGGAGGCCACTAGTTGTGTCAACATCTGAATAGCTCCCCTAAGGTCCCCATCAGAAATACCAGGACCGGAAGCTGAAGTTGGATCAGTAACATCAGCGGGAGGGATCGTAGCACCCTCCCCTGGAGCAGGAATTGGAATAGTCTGGCCAGGAACGAAGGAGTCAGGCAGATTCATAGTCGGGGGATTGTCCTCGCCCGGACAATCAAATTGAGAATTTATAGCCACAGTTGGAGTGGCATTGGCCTCTAGGCCGAGTCGAGCTCTCTTCTTGGGTGCCATTTACTGAAATCGGAACAATGCACGAGTTAGAGACAACAACCTCTCCTTTCACCATATCGCACGATACAGAATGACAATAAAGGGTATTTTCCTAAATGTACATGCAACCCCCTATTATAGATGTGGTCGACAACAAAACGATAAGAAGGGCTCTACTAGACACGGCTCCGAGACATCCTAGGACACTTTTAAAAACCTTAGGCTCTGATACCAAGTTTGTCACGCCCCAAAATCGAAGGACAGGACCGACGCCTAAACGAATGAACCCGGTCAAGCGAACCTGATTTTCCTTTCCTACCCAATGCGTTTCGTCGTGTTTATAGCATACATTATTCATATGAAATAGCGAGAGAAAATCAAAGCGTGGATTCAAAACATAAAGTCCATTTTACCACTTTTAACGTTTTAACATTAGATCTTACGAAAACATACATACTAAGTACAACATTCCCGATACAGGACCAAGATTACGAGTAAGTACAACAACTACCCAAAAAATATTTACAACCCACATAGTTTCTACGGAGCCTCTAAGAGTACAGAGAAGAACACATAGACTTGCCGGCAACAAGGCCCTGGCTATACCTCAAAAGAATTACATAAACAAAATGAGTCAACATGAACTACACGCAGCCCCGAGATGAACTGGGGCTCACCAGAACTGCTGAAGAGATGGAGGGAAGGCACCACTAACGGCGATCAGCGCTACCTGCTACAGAACCACTTACATCCATTTAAAAGATGTAGTGTCCCGGGTAAAAGGGACGTTAATACCATTGAATAGTACTAGTATGTATGAACAAACCTACTCTAGATAGGATAATATCAACAGTCAGCACAAATAGATGCATCATACAACAATGCACCGAAGCGAGGAAAAAGACAAACAAGATTTACCACATCCCTCATCTCGTTTTGCCATATTTTGGTTAATGTTCTTTTAATATTCATCTTCTTATTATTATTACTGATCCACCGTGTCGTTGTCACACGGAGTCCGATCTCTGCTCGATCGGCTAAGCCATCCTAGGTGAGGTCCGAATATCACCACATCTCATATCACCACCGTGGCTTGTTCACACGGATGTCACGCCCCAAAATCGAGGGACGAGACCGGCGCCTAACCGGGTGAACCCAGTCAAGCGGACCTGGATTGCCTTTCCTGCCCAACGTATTACCCCGCATTCATAACATGCATTATTTCGTTTCAGGTAGCCGATTTTAGTTTCAAAGTACATTTTACAACATATCTCCATTTGTTTCCTCTTTTAGCATTTCAACGATTGATATCAAAACATACATAGTACATTCATAACTTTCCAACATGATCCACGGTTCCGAGTACGTACTGTTACTACCCAAAAATACATATATATACCCACATCATGTCTACGGAGCCTCTACGAATACTAGGGATTTTAAATAACGTGTCGGTAACAAGGCCCTCGCTATACCTTTACAACATAAGAAAAAGAGGGTGGTATAATCCACACATGGCCCCGAGGAGAAGAGGGGATCACCACAACTGCGGAAGAGATGAAGAGGAGGTACCACTATCGGCGGGTTGAGCTACCTGCTATGGAACCACCTACATCCATATAAAAGATGTAGCGCCCCCGGCAAAAGGGACGTTAGTACTGTGGAATAGTACTAGTATGTATGAAAAGACTTTATCCCAAGTACAATCAACTAATACACAGATAAGAAAAAGGACAGTAATAGGACCAACAATCAAAACACACGGAAAGAGACAATCAAAGTCAACTATTTTACAATCTCTCCTTTTTCCTTTCCAACACCACCATATTCACGAGTTTAATCAATTTCATATCAATAGTGATAAAGATCACTTTTCCACCCTTATTACCTCGACCACCCTTATCACCACAACCCACACCTTATTACTTTGTGTTGCGGCATGCAACCCGACCCCGCCTGACAATTTATATTTCATAACAACACCACCAATAATTTCATCACAACAGCAACAACAACAAACAATTTCATTATAAGAACTTTCCTTTCAAGGATCACAAATTCACATTTACAATTCAATTACTTGGGCCCAAAGTACCCCAAACTTTCATCAAGAAGGATTTTCATATACGAAGTGTTGCCATAACTGTCAACTTATTTACATCGTTTCATATCAATAACCTCAAACAATTACAAGCTTTGCACATAATAAGGTAGGCACGCCAAATCACTGTTCACAACCTCATATAACACAGTGGAGTGGCAATCAACTAAGACAGTAAATTCACATATTTTCATACAAGTACACATACTGTATGCTCGCCACAACAAGGGAATTCTACAAAGGTTAAAATTAGCCATACATACCTTGTGTCGAATTTTCCCTTTTTAATTTCTATCACAAATTACCGGACCGTCAAGCAATGTCAATCTAATTCATAATGCAACACATTCATCTTAGAATTGGGAATCATGAACACAATTCGAACTCGCTTAGGCATTTTATCGAATGCTATACGACCCCTTAGATTTCTAACCCCTTATTTGTGAATATTAACCCTAACCCACTTCCTTTTACTAGATTGCGACAATTAATGGACATGTATGCAAAGTTCTTCACATTTATCTTCAATAACTCCTTTAGGGGAGTTCTATTTATTAACCAAAGCCTGGAAATTTAAGGGAAATGGAGTGGGGACTTACCTCTTTAAGTGAAGAAGACAATAACTCGATAATCCCCGGGCTTGAGTGATTGTGGAAAATCAAATGGATGATGTTGAAACCCTTTCTCTCAAGAACTCTCTTTTTCTCTCTCTATTCTTAGTCAAAAAATGGTTAAAAATGAAGGGGAGGGGTGTTTTATTGAACAGGGGGTCGGGTTTTAAAATTAGAAATTAGAAGTCCCGACACGGAATGCGGTCAGGAATGCGATCGCATTCCTGTCGCATAATGGCCCTCAAAATGGGCCAAAACTGGAACATTCTGCCTAGGTATGCGACCACTATGCGGTCTGCATACATGTTATGCGATCGCATAGTGCGTCACATAACCCTCCTTGCCAAAAACCATGGGGCAAGAATGCGACAACAATGCCGTCTGCATTACCAGAATGCGATCGTATTCTACACCGCATAGTTATCCTTAATTTGGGCTGAAGTCTGCCCAGGTATGCGACCATTATGCGGTCCGCATACATGTTATGTGATCGCATAGTGCGTCGCATAACAACACAATTTCTGGAAAATTTTATCTTTCAAATACCGGGGTACTTTTAACTCAAAATAAGTCCATTTTAAGATTTTCTACAGTTATACAACACAAGGACCTATTTGGGCATTATTTTAGACATGAAATTTTACGGGTCTTTACATCCTCCCCCACTTAAAATCATTCGTCCTCGAATGAGGATCGGTAAATCATTCGGATTGGAAAACACATTATGCGAACCCCCAAATTTTCACTAACTCCGACATTTTCAGAATATTTCGCCAGAGTTTCCTCTGTAATTAGGCCTATCTACCTGTCAGAGATCCCCTGGAAACACATTTCAATTTAATGCTACATAATACAGTTATTCCAACAACTTGTATATAGCCTTGTTACCTCAGCAACTTGCATATAGTCAATTTCTTCCAGATGCCATATATATACTTCAATAAAATCATTACCAATATACACTTCTATTAATCTTTTAACCATCACATGAGTTTCACATATTTTCACTTACTCTAACCATTTGCACACACTTCAGTTATCCCATCAAATCATACATAGTTCAATTTCTTCAACCGGCTTATACATAATTTAGTCAACACCACAACGTGCGTATCATCTAACTAGCACATGAATTGCACAAAATTTTAGCTTGCTATAAAGAGCTGCACATTAGTCAAATAATCACAACATACACAAATATGGCACAATTTGAGATGTTACAATATCGCAGATTTGACACAGGATCGCATTTTTCCAGCCTTTGGCAATTTGATCATAACTTTGCGTAGGAATGTCCAAATGACGAACGGTTTGAAACGTTGGAAACTAGACTCAAAGATATTTCATTTGATAGGTTATTCATCACCTAATACCTTATATATATTTAGATATACTTGTTCAAAGTGTGGACTAGTGCAAATACCTTTGGAATATTTGCCTATTATGAAATTTTCCTATTTGGCTTAGACTTAGGCCTCTCCTTGGACCCCACCTTACTAATTATATGACTCATACACTTATTCACAACACTAGTTCATTTACATCATATTTAAAGCACATTAAATATTATAATTAGTCTACCTAGCACCCCGAATCCTATATTGCTTAGCAAAATTTTCCGGGGCCCTACATTCTCCCCCGCTTAGGATCATTCATCCTCGAATGAGAGATAGAGTGTGACCCAAATGCCTAGCATAACATATCTCTTCTCTATCCTACCTTAAGTCTCTAAATTTTGACTAACTCCCAAATTTTTCAGAAATTTGGGAGCATCTCCTTTGTAACTAGGCCTATCCACCTGTTAGAGAATCACCCAAAATCATCCTAAAAACTCATCAATAACTCGACAAAGCATCACAATGTATATACCCATAACACTAATTCTCAGCATCACAAGAACTACATTATCATAATGACACCTGAACATGGACTGCACATTTTCACATCATAACACCTATAAGGTACCTTTCAAGTCAAAACTAATTGATATACAACCAAGCGAAAATTTCCTTCCACGACACTTTCGGCCTTCAAGGTGGCCTCCTCGACTTACAAGATTTTCCATAACGCTTTCACGGAAGAAAATATCAACCTCTAAACTTATCTAACAAGGATGACAACTAGATACCTCGCATAAGCTAATTACCCATTAACTTCACCTTCAATAATCTACACCAAAATGATACACACAGGATCTTCCAACTACCTTCTTAGTCATATACATATGAAAACACAAATACATGAGAAACATCATACTCCTAGTGTAACCTAATGGGAAATGCGCATATGTACCCTTCATTATCAATCCACATAATATCTACCAGGGAAAGTTTTGAGAATAATCGGTTCACCCTCCTGAATTCTAAACCTCTATGCGAACACCCAAACTAAACTCGTGGTGACCTTCATGATTACTCTAAGATGTGCCATATAAATTTATCATAAAAGTACCTACTGAATATATGTGATCACAAGGTGACTTTGACACATTTGAACCTTCAATACCAAATAGGCCAAATACAGTGAGGAGCAACGGAGTTCAAAATTGGGTTGGAATTATTCAGGAATCCATTAATGTGCTGAGCAGAGTATTTTATGAGGTTATATGCTAAGAGACACGAGGATCTATATTAACGATGCCGACATGGTTTAATCCAGGTTACTACATCAATTATCAGATAAGTGAAGCATAGTGGTAACTAGTATTCTTAGATAAGGTGGTACCATGTATGTGAACTTGAGAGTTTAAAGAACTCATCTAGTAGGATACATCAATTGTGTCTCTGATTGTAAGGTAAGTAGTTGAGCTCAAATGGTAAGACTCTTGCAACATGGGTGTGATTGAGGCTGCAAATGAAATACGTGGAATTTGATTTCACTCCCTAGCAATAAGCGACACAAGGACTCTATGCCACAAGCGCATGAAGATGGAAAAGAAGTCATCTACTAATGAGATTATCATAATTCGAACAATCTAACCCTTCCTAAGGAGGTGGAATGCCAGAGGTAGCAAAATTTCCCATACATGACCATGACGTTGTCAATACTCCTAGAAGCCGAGTAAGCAGAAAGCCACATAACCTCATCAAATCCGACCCATTTAAGACTTTTGAAAAGGGGACACACTTTGATTTGAAATCATGGAAATTTAAGCTTGAACTTTAAGGAAAATCATTACTTTTGGAACCCATGAGACATGCCCTCGTAGCCCTAGAAAATCATCAATAATGGCGAGAAAGTACTCAAAATCATTACGAGCTAGTGTAGAATAAGGCCTCGAAGTGACCATATGAATAATTATGAAAGGGTGAGAAGTCTTGATGCACTTATCGGAGAAGAGTAACCCAGTTACCTAGTCACATGGACAAGCAAAGCAGGTAGATGATCGTTTAGGAGAAAATCTCACAAGGAGTGCGAGCAATATCTTTTTATCATAAAAAAAGGAACATATCCCAACCCTCGATGCCATAAGGCATAAAATTAGATTCACAAGGAGAGTTACCAGATGAAAATAAATAGTAAGGCAGCACAACTAAGAACACCATTTGGAATCAACAAGCTTAAACAGAGTTGAAGACATTTAGAAGTCTGTAGTAAGGGAGAAATTTGCCCACTCTCAGGGCGCTTGTAGAGTACATAACGTGAGGTTAATTAAATCAGATCTTAATGTTGGATAACTAGTTGAGAAATTGAGATAATAACTCATTGAGGATTACGGGTAAACAACACATGATGCAAGACAAATGAAAAGAAGGTGAGAGAGCTTATAGAAGTGACCTTTACATTGTAACCACTAGCAAAGGTGATAATATAAGGGATTACGAGGACCTTTACATATTTGAAAGAAGATATCCGCATATAGTCACATGATGTATAGCTCCAAAATTTTAAAATCCACTTATGTTTAGCAACTATGCTTCTCAACGAAGCACTACCATACTAGAGATGATGATGAAACAAAGCAAGATCTTCACCTATATCAATATTCAGATCGAAGCAGAAACCCGAAGAAAAAGGGTCAAGAAAAGATATCTTTTTATTTTGTGCGACAATACGATAATGGTTCATCCCTTCATTCGATGAGAAATTCTTCGGGTATAGTCCCTTGTTAGAGTTTAGAAAGGTGTGTTGGAATTGGTAATTCTATAACTACAACTCAATTCAAGGACATGATTATAGAGCTCGATATCATAAAAGATTGCATAGAAGAAAATTTGCGGTAGAGTGAATTCAAGAAATATTGGATCTCGTTCAAAGAGCAGGTCCATGCAATGGTTTGTGACTCAACATTTATTAAGACCATGCCTATGAAGGTTCTTCAATATGGATGTACATATACAACAAGAGTTTGTTGGTACCATACTGATATACTATAGGATTTGGTGGTGCAGGGACATCAATAGGGACAAGGGCACTCCCCTCTTAGCGATAGGTTCTACCAATCCCTCCATAACTCAATACATTCCCCTAACAAGCCCTTGGGCAGTCCCTTCGGACTCAATGGTGGGATCATCCCCTCCTCAAGGCTTCAAACACGTGGATTATGGTATCATGATTGCTCATATTGAGAGTAAGGCTTGGAGATAAAACTAACTCCCTAACTTGAGCTCTATCGCACGATTGGAGTATCAAAGAAGTGTGAAATTCCTAAATGTCCATGTAGCCCCCTAATTATAGATGTGGTCGACAACACACCGATAAGAAGGGCTCTACTAGACACGGCTCCGAGACATCCTAGGACACTTTAAAACGTTAGGCTCTTATACCAAGTTTGTCACGCCCCAAAATTGAGGGACGAGATCGGCGCCTAACCGGGTAAACCCAGTCAAGCGGACCTGGATTTCGTTTCCTGCCCAACGTATCACCCCGCGTTCATAACATGCATTATTTCGTGTGAGTTAGCCAATTTTAGTTTCAAAGTACATTTTACAACATATCTCCATTTGTTTCCTCTTTTAGCATTTCAACGATTGATATCCAAACATACATAATACATTCATAACTTTCCAACATGATCCACAGTTCTGAGTACGTATTGTTACTACCCAAAAATACATATATACATCCACATCATGTCTACGGAGCTTCTACGAATACTAGGGACTTTACATAACTTACCGGTAACAAGGCCCCGACTATACCTTTACAACATAAGCAAAAGAGGGTGGTATAATCCACACACAGCCCCGAGGAGAAGAGGGGCTCACCACAACTGCTGAAGAGATGAAGAGGAGG
>ML279068.1:23806-74496 GCA_005239495.1 Nicotiana undulata
CGGCGGGCTGAGCTACCTGCTATGGAACCACCTACATCCATATAAAAGATGTAGCGCCCCCGACAAAAGGGACATTAGTACTGTGGAATAGTACTAGTATGTACGAACAAACTTTATCCCAAGTACAATCAACAAATACACAGATAAGAAAAAGGACAGTAATAGGACCAACAATCAAAACACACGGAAAGAGACAATCAAAGTAAAAAATTTTACAATCTCTCCTTTTTCCTTTCCAACAACACAATATTCACGAGTTTCATCAATTTCATATCAATAGTGATAAAGATCACTTTCCCACCCTTATTACCTCAGCCACCCTTATCATCACAACCCACACCTTATTACTTCGTGTTGCGGCGCGCAACCTGACCCTGCCTGACAATTTATATTTCATAACAACACCACCAATAATTTCATCACAACAGCAACAACAACAAACAATTTCATTATAAGAACTTTCCTTTCAAGGATCACAAATTCACATTTACAATTCAATTACTTGGGCCCAAAGCACCCCAAACTTCCATCAAGCAGGATTTTCATATACGAAGTGTTGCCATAACTATCAACTTATTTACATCGTTTCATATCAATAACCTCAAACAATTACAAGCTTTGCACATAATAAGGTAGGCACGCCAAATCACTGTTCACAACCTCATATAACACAGTGGAGTGGCAATAAACTAAGACAGTANCATTTAATCAAATGCTATACGACCCCTTAGATTTCTAACCCCTTATTTGTGAATATTAACCCTAACCCACTTCCTTTTACTTGATTGTGACAATTAATGGACATGCATGCAAGGTTCTTCACTTTTATCTTCAAGAACTCCTTTAGGGGAGTTCTACTTATTAACCAAAGCCTGGAAATTTAAGGGAAATGGGATGGGGACTTACCTCTTTAAGTGAAGAAGACAATAACTCGATAATCCCCGGGCTTGAGTGATTGTGGAAAATCAAATGGATGATGTTGAAACCCTTTCTCTCAAGAACTCTCTTTTTCTCTCTCTATTCTTAGTCANAACCAAAGCCTGGAAATTTAAGGGAAATGGGATGGGGACTTACCTCTTTAAGTGAAGAAGACAATAACTCGATAATCCCCGGGCTTGAGTGATTGTGGAAAATCAAATGGATGATGTTGAAACCCTTTCTCTCAAGAACTCTATTTTTCTCTCTCTATTCTTAGTCAGAAAATTGTAAAAAATGAAGGGGAGGGGTGTTTTATTGAACAGGGGGCCGGGTTTTAAAATTGGAAATTAGGAGCCCCGACACGGAATGCGATCGCATTCCTGCTCTGCGATCCGCATTCCTGTTGCATAATGGTCCTCAAAATGGGCCAAAACTGGAACATTCTGCCTAGGTATCGACCACTATGCAGTATCCATACCTGTTATGCGATCGCATAGTGCGTCGCATAACCTCCCTCGCCAAAAACCATGGGGCAAGAATGCAACAGCTATGCGGTCTGCATTACCAGAATGCGATCGCATTCTGGATCGCATAGTTGTCCTTAATTTGGGCTGAAGTCTACCCAGGTATACGACCATTATGCGGTCCGCATACACGTTATGCGATCGCATAGTGCGTCGCATAACAGCACAATTTCATGAAAATTTTATCTTTCAAATTCTGGGGTACCTTTAACTCAAAATAAGTCTATTTTAAGAATTTCTACAGTTATATAACACGAGGACCTATTTGGGCATTATTTTAGACATGAAAATTTACGGGTCTTTACAACGGAGTCCGATCTCTGCCCGAATCGGCTAGGCTAACATTCCGACATGTGCACTACACACGGAGTCCGATCTCTACCCGATCGGCTAAACCATCTCAACAGAAATAGTGGGGACAATAATCATCATCATATCACAATATCAAGTCATCCATGTGTACGACATGGAGTCCGATCCCAGCCCGATCGGATATGCCATCTCACCCCTAGGACATTCTCCTGTCGATTCAAGGATGTGTTATGTCTCTTTTATCATTTTAACCTTTCTAATCCCCAACACATATCATTCTTTGATTCATCTTTCATATCATTAGAATCCTTTGATTAATATTTCACAACAATATATCCTTTAATCCATATTCCATAACAATCCAATTCATTGTTTCATGTTTTATATCAATTCAACCTCTTGATTCGTATTTCATATCATTACCATCTCTTTACTCACACTTCATATCATTACAACTTTTTGATTCATATTTCGTATCAGTCCATCCGTTCACATTTTACCACACCCATCACATAACAGGATCACACACATAGTAAAAAGGGAACATGGTGATCACAATTTATACACTCCAATAACATAACAACATGGTAGTAGCATGGAACTATATAGAAGCAAGAATTTCTCAATTAGGCACTTAGAACACATAATTTCAATAGATGATCAACAAGAGAGCCATACCCGGAAAGTGAACACAACGGGTTTATCCTATGAGGATTAGAGTTAGCCATACATACCTCGAATTGGAATTTCTCCTTAATTTCTATCTCAAATCATCGGACCTTCTAGCGCCTTCAATCTAATTTACAATGTGATACATTTAAACCTAGGATTAGGAATCATGAATACGACTCGGACTCATTTGAGCATTTTATCAAAAACTTTGTGTTCCTTTTGATTGCATAACCCCTTTTTGTGGAAGATTACTCTAACCTACTTCCCTTTACTAGCTTATGGTAAATTTATGACATGCATGCAAGGTTTTTAACTTTCATCTCCAAGAACTAACCTATGTGTGTGCCATTTTAAATAGAATCTGGGAATTAAGGGAAAATGGGGTGGAAACTTACCTCTTATGGTGAAGAAGATGACGACTACTCGATTAATTTCGGGCCTGAGTAGAGATGGAGGATCAATTTGGTGGAGATGGTGACTTTCTCTCACTAGAACCAACTCTCACTTCTCTCTATTCTAATCAGATAGTCGTAAAAAATGAAGGGGATGGGTGCTTTATTAAGCTGGGGGGTTGGGTTTTAAAATTAGAAATTAGAAGCCCCGATGCAGGTATGCGGTCAGGAATGCGATCACATTCCTGCTATGCAGTCCGCAGGCCTGTCGCATAAGTGGCCCGGAACTGGGCCAAAAATAGAAGCAGGATGCCTAGGTATGCGGGAGCTATGCGGTCTGCATACCTGTTATGCGATCGCAAAGTGCGTCGTATAACTGCCTACGCAAAAATATAAGTGCATGAATGCGACAACTATGCAGCCCGCATTTCATGAAATGCGATCGCATTATGGGCCGCATAGTTGTCCTCAAAATGGACAGCAACCTGTCCAGGTATGCGACCACTATGCGGTCTGCATACATGATCTGCGATCACATAGTGGACCGCAGATCCGCACAATTCTGTAAAATTCTATCTTTTAAGTCCTGGGGTACTTTTTACTCCAAAGGGGTCCGTTTTAACAATTTCTATAGTTATATCAACATGGGGACCTATCCGGGAATCATTTTTTATAGTCAGAAATTTTACGGGTCTTTACAGGCAGCCATCGGGCACTCGCACGCACTGTCACCGATCACATGCATAACTAAGCACGCTGAAGGAGCTGATCACTGCCACCAATATGCCAATTCCACCATGGCTAACCATCTACCTTTTTATAATTACTTAATCTTAATTTGATTTGAAAATAATGACAACTCCAGTCAACACATAATAACTCAACTCACACTCATCCTAAGTGACCCCACTCCACGAGACTACTTTGTCTCCAAACCCATGAACCGTTTCATGCCCTCCTTGCACGCACATTCGCATCTTTGACTGGTATTGTCACGCCCCAAAATCGAGGGACGAGACCGGCGCCTAACCGGGTGATCCCAGTCAAGCGGACCTGGATTGGCTTTCCTTCCCAACATATTACCCCGCGTTTATAACAAACATTAGTTCAAATGAGTTAGCCGATTTTAGTTTCAAAGTACATCTTACAGCATGTCTCCATTGTTTTCCTCTTTTAAGATGCCAACGACTAATATTCAAACATACATAATACCAATACATACATAACTTTTCAACATGGTCCGCGGTTCCAAGTACATATTGTTACTACCCAAAGATACATTTATGCACTACCCACATTGTGTCTACGGAGCCTCTACGAATACTAGGGAGTTTACATAACTTGCCGGTAACAAGGCCCCGGCTATACCTTTATAACATAAACAAAAGAGGGTGGTATAATCCACACACGGCCCCGAGGAGGATAGGGGCTCACCACAACTGCTGAGGAGATGAAGAGGAGGCACCACTAACAGCGGGCTGAGCTACTTGCTGCGGAACCACCTACATCCATATAAAAGATGTAGCGCCCCCGGCAAAAGGGACGTTAGTACTGTGGAATAGTACTAGTATGTATGAACAAACTTCACCCCAAGTACAATCAAGCAGTACACAGATAAGAGACAGTTAATAGGATCCAACAAGCATTGCACAGAAATCAAAATAACCAAAATCAAGAGTTTCACAAATTCCCCTTTTTCCTTTCAACGCCTCCATATTCACGAGTCTCATAGATTTTTATTGCAATAGTGATAATGATCACATTCTATCCTTATTATCTCGGCCACCCTTATTACCTCGGCCACCCCTATCCCCTTCTCTCACCCTTATTGCCTCGTCCACCCTTATTACTCCGTGTTGCAGCGTGCAACCCGATCCCACCGGACAATTAACAATCACCACCAATTTGATCACAAGGATCTTCATCACGAAGAACATAAGTTCATATCACCCAACGAGAAAAACACAAAGATTCTCATTATCAAGGACAATCATTCATAATAGCCGAATAATCACGGCCATAGAAAATCTTTATCCAACAGTGAATCATATACAGTATGCCGACAACATATAGTTCTATTAGTTATCCATGTTTCCTTTCCATTATTTACTACACAACATTTAGCACTTAGATACATTCGACAATTAGATTCGTTATCATTTCTTTAGTTCGGTAGTACATCCTATCATACCGGGGTGTTCAACAGTTAACGAGCTTTGCACGCGATAGAGTAAGCACAAGGAATCACCATTTTACAACTTCACATAGCACAGGAGTATATGGCAATTAGCTAAGACAATCAGAGAATAGAATCTTACGTCTCAACACATTAGAATGATCAATTCACATAATCTCCAACGAGGTACACATACCATATGCTCGAACACCAACGAGGAGATTCTACAAGGGTTAAAATTAGCCATACATACCTGGAGTCAAGTTTCCCTTTTCAACTTTTACTCACAATCACCGAACCGACTAGTACCGTCAATATAGTTCATAATTAAACATATTCAACTTAGAATTGGAAGTAATGCATGCAATTCGAACTCGCTCTCAAGCAATTTTCCAAACACTATGTGAACCCACTAGGTTACCAACCCTATCTTTGTGAAGTTTTACCCCAACCCACTCCCTCTTACTAAATTAACACCATTAATAAACATGCATGCAAGGTCTTAGTTACTAATTTCAAGAGTCAATCCATGCCAACCCTCCCTTTGTTTAAAATCAGAAAATTTATATAAAAGGGGATTGGGAATCCTTACCTGCTAGAATGGGGAAGAAGGAGATTACTCGAAATACCGGGCCTGAGAGACCTTGAAAATCACTCTAATGGAAGGGCCACTTCCTCTCTCAAGAACTCTCCTTTCCTTCTCTCTATTTTGTTCAGAAACTTGTTAAAATGAAAGGGGGCAGGGGTTAAATGAAACTGGGATCGGGTATAAAATTTTAGAAAAATAACAGACCGTGTCGGATATGCGGTCAGGAATGCGATCACATTCCTGACATGCGGTTCGCATTTTGGACCGCAGAATGGCCCCCAGGTGGGCCAAATTTTGAAAACATTATGCTCGGGTATGCGACCACTATGCGGTCCGCATACACGTTATGCGATCGCATAACACCCGTTCAGTTGGACAAGGATCTGCCCGTGTATGCGACCACTATGCGGTCCGCATACACGTTATGCGATCGCATTGTGCGTCGCATAACACCTAATTTCTGGATAAATTAAGTTCTTTCAAATCCCGGGGTATTTTTACAAAAATCAAGGTCTGATTTAAGAGTTTCCTTAGAGATATCAACTCAGGGACTTATTCGGGCGATATTTTAAGCAAGAAATTTTACGGGTCTTCACAGGTATACCCATCCTGATAATCCTTCTACAAATTCGAAGTTTATTTCTCTCATTACTCCAATTCTACACTGCAAGCCAAAAACATCATGGAACATTCCGGGCCTTCTATCAAAATCTGCTGCAAGAGCTCGATCCTTAGCCATACTTCGGGCTTGAAACCCTTAAACAACGCATTTTTAACCTTCGAATTCATTAGAACAATTGTTGTGAGTCACCCACTCTGGCTTGGTCTCTACTATAATCAAATCCAAGGCTCCGCTAGCACATGAACACCCATCTTAATAAAGCACCCGACAGACCAACTTCCCTTGAAAATCATCTATGTACTAAGCATAAATCCTGAATATTTCCAAAGCCTAAACCTGATTCCATAAGGCCAACCGTTGCACACATTTATCAAATCCTATTCTCAATTACTACTCATGTCTTCTTCCCTTAGCTGTAATAACCCAATAATATGCCAATAACCAGAGTTTTTGCCAGTTGATAACCATGCAACACAATCATAGGCAGTGGAACTATCCCACTTAGCCTGAAGTCGTTATTTCACAAATCTGGAACTCACCAAGAATCTTCCTTCATATCGAACAAATCCTTTCTGTTGCATCCCATCTCACATCGCAATAGCCGATATTTCAATTTAAGCCCGTGGACTCAATCACCGTCCACTAGAATTCTCAAATAACTCCAAACTTATCCTCAAGATATGCATCTATCTTACCACAGAAATCATATGCTACGCTGCCACTCTCTCACTTTTGTCAAACTCCCCCTCTAAGCAACTGCTCTACTTCCGCTTCTTACACCTGGCCTTTTAGAAATTTAATCATTGTCTGACACTTCCCACATGTCATTCCTCATCGTATGCTACCCAATTGTTGCCTCAAATAAATATCATTCTCTGTAGCACTTAAACTAGCAGATCACCACAACTTCAAACCTTTCCGAAGATCATCTTTATCGAGTCGCCTGCATTAGAAATACCTATTCAATCATGAACCACCGCACACCACGATCTCTGACAGTCTCTTTTTCCCTACTACTTCACAATATTCTGATCCGATGCAACCGAAGAAACCCTAGCATCGGCGAACTTAACACATTCTATTCGATCGAGGACAACGATACCACATCACGGATAAAGATTCCACCTAACTTGAAAACACCAAGTCTTATTACTTTATCAACCCAAACTTGAACATCTATAGTCCAATTTCCCTTCCTGCGTCGAAAATAAAATACTGAAAACTCGGAATCATTTTCTGAGTAGAACTCCTATTAAGTCATTCATGGTCTCAACACATAGGCGAGCATCCTACCACCACGTTGATTACTGCGCGATAACCATTCATGAGCATCATAGCAACCTGAGCATAGACTCAAAGCTCTCAGAAATACAACTACGGAGCTGAAACAACATAATATCCTTCCGCAAAGCAACGACAATAGACCCAACCAACTATGCATGGAGAAACATCACGCACCACATCTGTAGTATCATTATAGTTATTCAATTCTCAATTTATATTAAACGCTCCGCGTCACATGAGAATGAATAGGAAAGAAGCGATGGCATAAGCCTCAAAGGAATCAAATCACACGATGGAGAATCAAGAAGGGAAATGCCCTTAACAGCCTTGTAGCCTCTTGAAGATAAGTGCAGACATCTCCGTACCGATCCACAAGACTCTACTAGACTTGCTCATGACTCGTGAGACCTAAGGGAACATAGTGCTCTGATACCACGTTGTCACGACCCAAAATCCATTAAGGTCGTGATGGCGCCGGACACCACTGTCAGGCAAGCCAACACTCAATAGTTAATTAAATCCCTGAGTAAACAACAATGTTTTAATAATTCAATCAACAAATACATCCCAAAGTCATCCCAGAATCCGGTGTCACAAGTGCATGAGCAATTTCTAGGAAGTATACATGTAATACAATATTTGTCCGGAGTACAAACTGGACAAGGAAATAAAAATACGATAAAATACATCCAAGGGAGACTCTTCTGGCTGTGGGTTGTCTCGAGAGGAGCAACTCACCTAAGTCCCCATATCAGCCACACCACTTCGTCGAGCGGGGCCACTAGATATGCATGTACATGTGCAACAAAATGCACAGCAAGTGTAAAATGAGTACGAAAACAATGTGTACTCAGTAAGTATCCCGCCTAACCTCGAAGAGGTAGTGACGAGAGGCCAAATTTGACACTTGCTAGAGGTCAATTTAATAAAATCAAGGGTGACACTAAGCATGGATATCATAGGTAATTAACAAGTAGTGATAGGAAATAACAACTTCTTCCACATTTGCAATTTTTAAATCTTCGTCATTTCAGATGAAAACTTATAATTCAAGGCCAGTAAACAGTTAAAACTCACAGGAAGTACTCAGCAAATATCATGCGCAAGTATGCTGAGGGTCGAACGGCCCGAACCAACGATAAATGTAAATTGTGCACTGCCGAAGGGTCGAACGGATCGAACCATAGATGCATCTATTACCCCGCTCGCGAATCGATTATGCGACTCAGTCATATATAAATAAGAGATTTACCCTGCTCGCGAATCATACATGCGACTCAGGTACTCATAGATACACACATTCAACATCATGCTTTATCAGGAAAGCAATTACCCAAGGAAAGTGATAATTTCTCTTTTAATAGTCGCGAAGATAGTATTTACATATTTTTTTAGAAATTCATTTACAAAGTTCGATAGGGTTTACATTTTAATTTCATCAGTAAAGTTACAAATACGGCAATTAAAACATGCTTTTGGGTCCTAGACTACCCAGACATAATCATAATAGTAGCTACGCACAGACTCCCGTCACCTCGTGCATACGTAGCCCCCACAAATAGTAGCACATATTTTATTATTTTACCTATGGGGACAATTCCCTCTTACAAGGTTAGAAAGGAGACTTACCTCGCTCCGAAGATTTATAACCGGCCTCCAAGCCCTTCCGACGACTCAAATTGATGCACCACGCCCAAAAACTATCCCAATAACGGGCAAACCAATGAAAATATACTCTAATATTTATAACAATTCAATTTATATAAATTCGTAACTCCACTCGGAAAGTTGACAAAATTTCCCTCGGGCCCACGTTCCTGGAATTCGACGAAATACACAAAATCCGACAACCCGTTCCGATACGAGTTCAACCATACAAAAATTATCGAATTCCGACATCGGATTGGCTTTCAAATCTTAAATTTTGGTTTTTTTGGAAGATTTGCTAAAAATCATATTTTTCTTCAATAAACTCATGGATTCATGATGTAGATGAGTATGGAATCATGAAATATAATCAATATAGGATAAGGAACACTTACCCCAATGTTTCTTTGAGAAAATCGCCTAAAAATTGCCCAAGAATCGTGCTCCAAAAATCCAAAACGAAAATGAAGGAAATGAGCATTTTTGGTCCTCAAGTTTCTGCCCATCCCATTTTCGTCACTAAAAGATCGTCACTAAAAGTCCACTAGAAACAACTTTACCAGCCCCTATTTAATCGATCATAACTTTCTGTAAAAATGTCTAAATGATGAATGGTTTAACTTTTTGGAAACTAGAGTCAAAGGGTACAACTTTCATGTTTTACAAATTTTCAGATTCCTTATAGATTTCGAGATATAAGCTTCTAAAGTAGGCTCCTCGCATAAAAAATTTCTAGGGAAATTGCAAAAACAACTTACCATCCTTCATTCAACCGATCATAACTTTCTGTACAAATATCCAAATGATGAATGGTTTATCTTTCTGCAAACTAGAATGCAAGGTCTACAACTTTTATGTTTTGCAAGGTTTCAGATTCATTATATGTTGCAAGATATGAGCTTTCAAATTCGACTCCACGCATCAGAAACTTTTCTGGTGAACAACTTCTGCAACAGAATTTCAGCAGCTTTCTTTGTTCGAAATTCATTCCGTTAACCTTCCTAAATACACCCGTGGCCCTCGGGACTTTAACCAATTATACCAACATGTCCCAAAATATGATACAAACTCGCTCAAGGCCTCAAATCACATCAAACAACGTCGAAATCATGAATAGCACCCCAATTCAAGCTTAATGAACTTTATAACTTGAAACTTCTACATACGATGCCGAAACCTATCAAATCACGTCCGATTGACCTCAAATTTTGCACACAAGTCACATTCGACATTATGGACCTACTCCAACTTCCGGTTCCGAGATCATTTTCTCAAAAATCACACTTTAGTCATTTTTTCCAACTTAAAGCTCCCGAAATGAGAATTTTCTTTCTAAATCAACTCTGAACTTTCCGAAATTTAATTTCGACCACGCATGCAAGTCGTAATACCTTAAGTGAAGCTACTCAGGGCCTCAAACTGTTGAACGACGCACTAGAACTCAAAATGACCGATCGGGTCATGACAATTTTAGCATAGCCCAAAAACCACAAAAGCACTCGAACCAAACCTAGTAGCCATCATAGGATCCAGGAAAAGCAATCACTTTGAACATTCAGTAGGTAGAAAGAGAGGCAGGATTGAGTAATCAGGACAAAGGGGCCAAAGAACCTTAGGCCCTAGCGTGTCAATGTTCACAAAGGTCTCAAAATGGACCACGTGCAGTGCTCACACTAGGGAGGTTAATAGAGAAGTTTTAGGGGGCCTTGGCTTTCATCCAGCCAAGAATTAGAGGTTTAGAATAAGGAAAGCAACCAATAAAAATAGTAGTAAAGTAACACAGAGGGTGCATGACCTCAAGAAACAAGTTAATGCTACCAGTTTTCACATAACACATTGGGATAAGAGGCAAGGAGTCCTAAACATTCTGGGATTACATAGTTAATAGGCAAGGAGCATTAGGCTAGTAAGACAAACAATTATCACTAATGCCACAAGTTCAAAACCTAAAGGGTCATATTATGCTAAACACAGTGATTGAACAATACGACCTATATGGCAAATAGAATCATATATTATAAAGGAAAAATAAGTCAGGAAAGATAATCTAAGATAATTAGTTGTTAATGGTATAGAATTGGGAGGATAAGAACATACTAAGTAACAAACATAGTCATAGGAGCAAATTATAGACTTAGAATCAATCACTAAGAAATTTAGAATAACATAAGGGCATGCTAATAACATAAATTAATCACTAAGAAATTCGGAATCAAGCAAGAAACAAGATTAGGCCATGCAGCCAATGCAAACACTCAAATTGTCAACACATTAAGCTAAACATGATTCGAATTGTCCAATTTGCCTAAGTCAAATACATTTTTAGGGGGCTAACAATTTATAAGCAGAATCACACATGAAGAGAGTCAAGGGAATACATTAAGTCATGTAATTTCATAAAAAATATATATATACTGATTATAACATAATGGAATAAACATTGCAAGGGTTGAGAAACTAACCAATTATTGCTCAACAAACAACAAAAGAACAACAATATGACCCTGAATCCCAGATGCGTCAAGTTCCCAAGGGTTTCAATAAACCCAGGGAAGTGCTCATACCCAATAAAGGTCAGAAAAGTAGGAAATCGGGTGGGCATGGCTTTCAGCCGGCCAAGAACCAAAAATAGAACAAGAGAATAGATGAACACAGAGTAAAGCCCTAATTTTCAGTAGAGATTTTTAGCAATTGAAGTCTTGTCTAGAAGGGAATGCGGGAGGGGTTTATATAGTAGTAAAATCGAACAGTAAACAAGATTGACAGTGTGAGTTAAGCAAATAAAATAGGTAAATAAACATGCAAGTGAGTCAAAAAATCAATTTAAGAGATTTGAAAACCCTAATATTTTGGGAAACTAAACATAAAAAAATATATAAGCAAAAATCGGACTCATAGTAGATTAGGACGAATATTGACAGAATAACACTCAAAATCAGGGATTTGAACCAATTTTGGTTAGATTTCAGAGAAATATGCTTGCCATGTTTAGGCAAGCACAATAGGGGAACAACCAGTATAAAAAAGGGGTCAAATATGGTAAGAAATAGCCATCGAATTCCATATTTGGTGGGATTAGGAAAACATTTAGGGGGCGACATATTTAAGGTTTTTCAGAGAGGGAGGGGAGGCTGAGAGAATATGAGGGCAGCGGGTTATGGGTGTCTCTCCCCCTTTTTCCTCGCGGAGTCCGGATTTATGACATTGGTTGAGACAACTCATTCCTTTTGGGAAAGGGGTTTTGCGTTTTGAAAAGTCGCCACCTAACGATTTTTGAGGTGCGTTAGGGCACCTAAGGGGTTCTTTTATAACTACGTTTGGTAACCAGATATGGGTAAGGGCTTGAAATCATCCTAAGGGGAAGGTGTTAGGCACCCCTCAGGATCACAAATGTTGTTCCCGGCCAAACAACTTTATTGTGAATTTGTACAATTTTAAGAAAAACGTAGGGCTCAAATATTAGGGGATTTAAGTCTAAGTACACAGATGTTTGAAAACAATTAGTGAAAAAGTTGGATTTTGAAAAGAATTATAATCTAAGCATGTGAAAGTAAAGGATATCCTAGGTTTTACAATATTGATCACCTCAATGCAATACCCGGTATGACACTCCTCAAAGAGGGGCTACACGTGGTATTAGCGCACCGGTCATCATATCCATATTATACCCTTTCCCACCCCGTGAAGGTAACTAAAGCGCGTGTTGGTCACGAACTCTATTGCATGTTGTTACGCACCCCTTTCCTATTAGTCCTGGACTATTTTAGGACTTCTATCCTATAATGGAGGTGCTAGGCAGACCCTCAGGTTTGAAAGGTGAAAATGCTAAAGCGACATATAATAAACAAGTAGGACTACAGATAAAGGGAAGCATGGAAGGAAAGGTAAAGGCTCAAATATTCCTCCACACACAGTACACATAAGCAGCATGTCTCATACACAAATTAGGGGCAGTATTGCTAATTCAAACCCTAAAGCATGATATCTAGGTGATCTTAGAATGTAGGCAGATATTCAGATTTGTCTTATGACTCGAAAAGGACCCTAATCAGTTTGCCTACTGGTTTAAAACATGTTGAGTATTAGGCAGCATATACAAAGGAGCGGATTTTCAATTTTGACAGTTTGATCACCTAAGGCTTGCGTAGGTGTGAGAAATTATACCAATTTCAGAAGGGAGAAAAACTGTTTGAGACTATATTACCTAAACATGTTGTTCTAGGTGTTCAGGACACAAAATCATATTCAGTTATTTAGAAAACTAAACGAAGCTGTTCAATTCCATTCTTATGAATTAATAGTTAAGCTAGGTCTACTTAAGCGAGCATGAGATCCTGAAACATGATGTCTAATGCGCAGGTAGGAATTCAGAGTGATGCAGGATCCTGAACAGGATTTCTATATGCACAAATATTACAACATTAAACATGACTTTCAGAATATGCAAAGATAGTATGCTCATTAAGTTGTTTATCCTAAAACAGGATTTCTAAATGCACATGGCAGCATGGTTAGTGCATGAATAACAACTAATGTTGATTTGTTACTCCAAGGCAGGATTACATTTTAGGATACACTGACATGAACAGAATCACATAGTAGCAGTTTTTGTTGTTATTATTAATCCTATGAACAGGATTTCTAAGTGATTTTCAAAACAGATAAACATGAGCAGGATATGATAGCCATTTTCTATTATTGTTTATTCACCCTATAGACAGGATTTCTACGCGTGATGAGATGCTAAATACTTAAGTGACATGATATGCATGGCATGTTGGGCCTGTTGTACCTAAACATGGTTTTTATTGCACATATGGAAAGTAAACCTAGAAACAGGATCTCTACCCTTACTTATACTACAACATGCATATCCCCACCCATTTTCACGATCCACCCCATAATTGTTCTTTACAAAAGATTACTACAAGCCTTTGAATCTTAATTACATAACCAAAAGAAAATGAAGAAGTTAACTATAGGGAGCCTTCATAATAGGCCTCAGATCTCCAAAAGTTCTCAATGCCATCATTGCTTCACAGCCTTTCACATAATCCGGGTGTGTCAAAGTTTTCTAAGGGCCTCAAGGGATCCCGGGAAGTGCTCACACCCATATTTTCATAGCCAAGAGAGAGTAAGTGCAGTGTGGAAAGGCTATCTCTTGTGTGTCAAAGTTCAGAGGGAGCTCACGGGTCCCTAAGCAATGCTCACACAAAAGAGATAGAACCTAATATATAAGAGTATAGTGAGAGTGTTTGATGCAGTTTGAAAAGGTTCAAGCAAGAAAAAAAGCATTGGATTGATTCACTAAATAAAGTAGTTCTATGAAAAAATAGGAATCGATGAGTAGTAAAACAACTTTTGAAAATAGTGTGAACCCTTGTGAGAAACCAGCGAACAATTTAAACAGGTTCAACATCATTCAAACACAGATTTCACTAAGGGATGGGGACACATAGAACACACATGGTGAAACATATAACGACAGAAGCACAGAAGCTTTTCAAGAGTTTATAGGATTAAGGAATTAGTCATACAACTAATACTACAAACATAAGACATGGATTTCAGAACAGACAGGTGAGAACATAGTTATACTAGACATGATTAAACACAGAATCAGAATTACTTAGAGATCTTAGGCACCTTAGCAAGCAGATTAAACCAGAAACTCCATAAACAAATTAGGAAAACAATCAAACGTGGAACAAGATCAGGTTGAGGCATACAAGGGAAAACAGGGTAGTCTAGGCATGCTAGGTGAAACAATAAGTTAAACATACTAATTACACATTAAACAACCAAATAGTAGGCAGGAACAAGACTGGAAATCATTGAATTGAAGAAATAACAGAACACATAGAGTTTTAGGACTTGAAATTGAATCAGGACATACCAGTTAAGGAGAGAAAAACACAGAATATAGGGTTGTTGTGGTGCAACAACTAGCCTTGGCTTCCAGCCGACTAAATCAAAGAGAGTAGCAAGTAACAAGAAAGAGCACAAAAGTTTTTTAAATGTAAGAGAGTTACTGAACTAATGTTCGTGTCCAGAAGTAAGAGTAGAGGAGAGTATATATAGCAGTTGAGAGTTAACAGAATAAGGTAAAGAATCAATCATGTATCAATTAAGGAAATTTACAGAATCAGTCATACATAAAATCAATAAGGTTTCCAGTAATCAATCAACGGTAAAGAGTAGGACATATTTAAGGAAAGAAATAAAATAAGACTTAGGTACGGAGTAGGTAACTAGGGGTAAATAAACAAGAGTTTAATTAAGGAAACAATTAAATAAGAATAAGCAAGTGTCACAGTTAATCAGAAATAAGGCAAGAAATAATTAAAAGGTATAAAAATAGGGAAATAATTGAGAAATTAGCACATAGGTATCAATATAGCAAATCAGTGAATCGAAAATTCAAAACAACAATGATTTAAGGAGAAAATATAGGTTTTCCATGAATAAACACACAGACTAAATATAGACACATAGAATCAGTACGAAAATCGAACCAGGAGCCCTAGTAAAGTCACATTAGGGTAAAATCACAAGATGTTCAAATTAAACGAAGAAGAAATCATGTGAATTAAACACAGAGCAAAATCATGTAGCAAATAACACGGGCAATCTTCAGAATCCAAACAAAATGCCACAAATTGGGGGTTTTAGCATAATCAGTCAAAAACACATAAGAACAGGATTAAACACCTAAAAGATCAAAAACGTTTGAAGAAAAAAGGTTTTTAAGAAACCCTAGTTTTAGGAAAATGAAACATCGTTCAAAAATCAGAAGTTTTCATAAGAAAACATATGAAATAGGTTTAGCTCGTCTCAGATCTGTATAGAAATGAGAAGTTTAAGAGACAAAATTAGGGTTTCGAGGAAATAACCCAGAGATGAGAATACCGGCTTAGGAACCACAGGTTTAGCCGAAAAATAGGAAGATCTTACTGGATTCGAGCCATGGTGGCCTGAGATAAGTAAGAATAAGCCAAAGGTGTGAGATGACGGGCCCTGGTCCCTTGAGGGCCTTAGAGACAGAAATACCGGCGTAAGGGAGCCATGAGAGGCTTGAGGGTGGTGAGGAACCACCATAAAGGCCGGCAAGGCAACAGCCGGTAAGAACCATGGCGGTTCTAGCAGAGAGCATTTGAGAGAAATGAGAGAAGAGGTCGGTGGAGAGAATCAGAGAGAATGAGAGGAGGGAAGGAGGGTTTGGGGGTAGGTCATTAGGATTAAATTAGGAAAGGGGGGATATGGATCGTTGATTAAGATCGATCAATGGTCCAGATTAGACAAGGAATTGGGTCGGGTAGGATTTATGTGGATTGGGCTTGGGTTTGGGAAGTTTTAATTGGGTTGGGGTCTGATATAATTAGGCTACAATTTAAAATAAAGAATGGCTATTTGTTAAATACCCATTAATATTAGATAAATAATTAATAAAAATAGCTGATAATTATATGAAATGAAATTACGTCTAAATAGGTGAAATTAAAGTGATTAACTAGTATTTAAAATATAAAGTGACCCATTATTGAATTGAACTAGAATACAATGTATAATTAGGCTATAATTGCAAAGCTATTGTAGTTATAGCCAAATAATGCTGAATTGGCTAATTTGTGAAATAAATAAATCCGAATGGGATTAAAAAGATATATTAAGCTAAGAAATATTTTGAAATTATTTATAATATAATTTATGAATAATTATTGAATATAAAGTACTAAATAAATTGGAAAGGGAATTAATAAAAATATGGAAAATTATGGAAAAATACCAGTTATTATAAAAAGTTATTTTGAAGGTATATATGCAAAATTTTAAAATAGTTGGAGGAAAAATTGGGTATCAACAGCTACCCCTCTTTACCCGGGAAGGATGAAAGAGTTGTCGGGTAAAGATATGATAGCCAATTTTGACCGAACGAAACGATTTGAAGAGATTTAGGCCGCACCCTGGTTTCTGAGTTGCCTACATATCCTTGGTTATACTTGAATCAGGCCGTATGTAGTTCAGAAGTCATCGGCGAAGTATACCGATGAAGTTCTAGAAAAGCAGACGCAATGTATGGGGCTGGATGAATAATCGGCTTACGGGGTAGTTAGGAGAACTGGAGCGGGACTGCTCCTGCCAGGATGGCCGTTTCTTGCCGAATTACCTGCAAATAAACAATACCAGCATAAATTGTGCGTAATTTAAACATGATGCAAGATCCCGTTGGACCATGAATGATGTCTTTGGACGGTTAAGGATGGCGTCCTCAGACCATGACGTCCTGGGCTATGAATTGTTTGATGCAGGATTCGCAGGCCACGGAAATGATGTTCTCGGGCCATGAGGATGGTGCCTCCGAACCATGACGCCTTTGAATAATGATATGCAAATGATTAAAAGAGATCCTGAGGCCATGACATGGTGTTCTCGGGCTATGAAGATGGTGCCTCTAAACGATGACGCCTTTGGATGAGTTGGCGATATTTCATCCCATGAAGATGCAATAGTGTGATGCTGACAAGACAGAGCTTAGTCTTGCGAATTAAAGGGCAGATCTTAGCCCGAAAGGAAACCAAAGTAAATGGTGCTTGAGGCAGTAGTTATTCTTGAAAGGTAAATTGGAGGTAGAGCTTAGCCTCAGAAGGCAGGATGGTAGCCTTATGCAATGCAAATGGAGACAGTGCTTAGTCTTGGAAGGCAGATTGGTAGCCTTATGCGGAGATGCAAATGCAGATGGAGACAGCGTTTAGTCTCGGAAGGCAAAATGGTAGACTTATACAACGATGTGGATGGAGGTAGAGCTTAACCTTGGAAGGCAGAATGGTAGGCTTATGGAGAGATGCAAATGCAGATGGAGACATCTTTTAGTCTCAGAAGGCAGAATGGAAGCCTTATGCAACGATGTAGATGGAGGTAGATCTTAACCTCGAAAGGCAGAATGGTAGCCTTATGCAAAGATGCAAATGCAGATGGAGACAATGTTTAGTCTCGTAAGGCAGAATGGTAGCCTTATGCAACGATGTAGATGGAGGTAGAGCTTAACCTCGGAAGGCAGGATGGTAGCCTTATGCAGAGACGCAAATGCAGATGAAGACAATGTTTAGTCTCGGAAGGCAGAATGGTAGACTTATGCGACGATGTAGATGGAGGTAGAGCTTAACCTCGGAAGGCAGAATGGTAGCCTTATGTAATGTAGAGGGAGACCGTGCTTAGTCTCGGAAGGCAGAAAGGTAGCCTTATGTAAGAAATAAAATGACAGTAGGAATTCTTAGCTGGTGATAAATTGCGGCATTGTGATTGTTGAAAGCATTGTGACGGTGGAGCATTAAAGACATGTGTGAACGTCGGCAACTGCAACAGTTTCGTATTTTGAACAACGCTTGTCCCCTGGGAGGACGATACGTTTAGGGATTTTTCAACCTTAGTGCCTGCATCCAAAGAAAGATTGTGAGTTTCATAAGGGGAAGGTTAGTTTGTATTCCCGCTGACTTTGCTTGACTCGTTTGGCTTGATCTGATGATACTGTCTATATCATTGGGGTATCATTTGCTAATAAAGTTGTTTCAAGGACGAGCATGCATGATTTTGTAAAAGTGTAACATAATGTATAATTTTAAATAATTTTTTGGATGAACCCACGACCGTGACACGTTTCGAGACATTGCAACCTCACCTGCTATTGTGATTGGGAGTTATCGCTATGAGTGTTTGAGCCATGTGGTTTATCGTAGTATTACATCTTGGGTTACGTATATGGCTTGATACAGTGTGTTCAGATTTATTCAGTTATAGATGTGGAATTTTGATCTTATAGATTATTTTAGAAGTGGAAATTCAGTTCTAACTTTATGGGATAGGTTGGATAACGGAGTTTCGGCTGTGTTGTGATATTGGTCCTATATGGGATAGGGTGACGTGGGATCGCCCCTGGGTATGTGCATGGTAGGTTACACAGCAATTTTGGTTGTTTTTGGAACAACTCTGGGCCCGTTCGAGGACGAACGCATGTTTAAGTGGGGGAGAATGTAACGACCCGATCGGTCGTTTCAGGAGTTTTAGCCCGTTTTTATCATTCTTGTTTCATTATGTGTGGTTCAGCTATTTTGATGTTGTGTTAAGGTAGTTGGCTCGGGTTCTGAGAGGTTGTGGAGAGAAATGAGACACTTAGTCTCTTAAGTTGGCCTTATGGTTAGAAAAGTCAACAAGACATTGACTATTGGGTAAACGACCTCGAAATGTGGATTTTTAAACTCAGATAGCTTCGTTAGGTGATTTGGGACTTAGGAGTGTGTTTGGAATGTCATTTTGAGGTCCGGAGTAGAATTAGGCTTGAATTGGCGAAATTGAGTTTTTGGCAATTATCGGTCGGAAGTTGAAAATTAGCTATCGGGGTCGGAATGGGATTCCGGAAGCTGGAACAGGTTTGTAGCATCATTTTGGATTTGTGTGAAAATTTTCAGGTCATTCGGACGAGTTTTGGGTGGTTTCGACATCTTTGGAAAAATTTAGAAGTTTCTATGTTCATAGGCTTGAATCCGAGGTGAATTTTGTATTTCAGCGTTATTTTGGGTGTTTCGAAGGCTCGACTAAGTTTGAATAAGATTATGGGATGTGTTGGCGTGTTGGTTGAGGTCCCGAGGGCCTCGGGTGAGTTTCGCGAGGTTAACAGATCATTTCAGACTGGGAAAGATTTTAGAAATTTTGCTGGTGTTCAGTTCTGGTGTCTTTCTATGCGATTGCGAGGGTACCAATGCGACCACATAGGCTATTTGGGGGCAGCATATTTTTTTGCTATGCGATCGCGTTAGTGGGGTCACCATCGTGTAAGAGCAGGGTCCTATGTGCTATGCGAACGCGTGAGGTGGTCTGCGAACACGTAGACGCTGAGGCGCGTGTGGGCGCTGAGCGGTTGTGCTGTACGAACGCGTGGATTAGGACGCGAACGCGTAGGGTAATGATGGGTTGTGCTTCGCAAACGCGTGTATAGGGACGCGAACGCACTAAAGTAAAGGGCACTAGGGCAGAAAGTATAAAAAGCCATCTTCGCGAGTTTTAGCCCATTTTCACCATTTTTGGAGTGATTTGAAGCTTTTGAGAGAGATTAAAGAGGGATTCGAAGGGAAACACTTGGAGGTAAGATTTTTGAACTCAAAACTCAATTCTATGTTGATTTCTAAGTAATTAGACCTGTAATTAGTGGGATTTAAACCCAAAAACTTGGGAATTAGGGCTTATATTTTGGAGACCTTTGAGTGGGGTTTTCAGGTGTCATTTGAAGTCCGATTTTGATGTTCTTGGTATGTATTGACACGTGGGAAAATAAAGATCCTAGTTTTGTGATTTTCATCGAATTTTGTGGGTTCGAGGGTCGGGTTTGGCAAATTTCGGGATTTGTGCTTAATTTTGATGATTTTTGAATGGATTTCGTCTCCCTATCATATATTGATGATAATAATCTGATTTTTGGTAGATTTGGAGAAATCGGAGGCCGAGTCAAGAGGCAAAGGTATTTTGGGCTAGAAGTTTAGCCGGTTTTGAGGTAAGTAACGTTTCCAAACTTGGTTATGAGGGTTCGAAACCCCGAACTATATGATATATGATTATAATTTAGGTGACGCACATGCAAAGTGACAGGCGTGCGAGCGTGCACCGAGTGGACTGTAGCCTGGCTCATCCCATGGCACCGTCTATTAACTATTACGGATTGATATCCGCACTTCTATTGTTGTGGTTAATGTGAACTTTCTAGAAATCATGCTAAGTAAAATGCTAAGGCTTCACGCCGAAAATGCTGAGACCCGAGTGGTTGTATATTGTTGTCTCCGTATATGTTTATTTTATTTCATATACTCAGTTCTATCATAGCATATCATATCATGCGTCAGTCTCGGAAATTGTTAATTTTGTATATTTATCATTGTTTCGAGTTAGTTCATGCATTTGTGAGCCCATGTGAGAGAGACTATAGAGTAATGACTGAGTGAGGCCGAGAGCCTGTTATTAAGAGATAGTTATGGGATCGGAATGCACACCGCAGCGATACTCTGATCATGCCTTCGTTGGCTTGATATAGCGCTTGGGCTAATAGGAGCCCCCCGGAGTCTTTACACCCCCAGTGAGCGCATTGATATTTGAGGTATGGATCTTCCCTGGACATGAATCTTCTACGAAGCTGATGATATTTGAGGGATGGACCTTCTTTGGACATGGATCTTGTCCGAAGTTGATGATATTTGAGGGATGGATCGTCCCTGGACATGGATATTGTCCGAGTGTTGTATTCCGGAGATGGATCTTCTCCGTGGGGGCTGGATTGGCCTTTCCTCAGTACTGAGTGACTACGGTCACCGGTGTTTATGCATATTCCGGGATGGATTTTGTCACACCCCAAAACCGAGTGACGAGACTGGCGCCTAACCGGATGATCCCGGTCAAGCGGACCTGGTTTGCCTTTCCTACCCAACGCGTTGCCCCGTGTCTATAATATACATTGTTCCATATGAATTAGCCAATTTAAATTCAAAGTACGATTTACAACATAAGTTCATTTTCCTCTTTTAATTTTTTCAACATTTGATAATCCAAAAACATATATAATACATACAACTTTTCCAATACGGACCACGATTTCGACCGAACACAGCTACTACCCAAAATAGATATATATATATATATATATATATATATATATATATATATATATCTATTTTGGGTAGTAGCTGTGTTCGGTCGAAATCGTGGTCCGTATTGGAAAAGTTGTATGTATTATATATGTTTTTGGATTATCAAATGTTGAAAAAATTAAAAGAGGAAAATGAACTTATGTTGTAAATCGTACTTTGAATTTAAATTGGCTAATTCATATGGAACAATGTATATTATAGACACGGGGCAACGCGTTGGGTAGGAAAGGCAAACCAGGTCCGCTTGACCGGGATCATCCGGTTAGGCGCCAGTCTCGTCACTCGGTTTTGGGGTGTGACAAAATCCATCCCGGAATATGCATAAACACCGGTGACCGTAGTNAGCTCACCAGAACAGCTGAAGGGATGAAGAGGAGGCACCACAATCGGCAGACTGAGCTACCTGCTATGGAACCACCTACATCCATATAAACGATGTAGCGCCCCCGGCAAAAGGGACGTTAGTACCGTTGAATAGTACTAGCATGTATGAACAAACTTTATTCTAAGTAAAATTAAATAGTACACAAGATATAAGACAGTCAGAGAAACTAAACAATTACTGCACAGACATACAGAAACAAAAGCAATTCGGAGTTTCACAGATTCTTGTTTCAACACAATCATATTCCAACCTTATTCCTTGTCAACAATCCACCCTTATTTCTTCTTGTTGCGGCGCGCAACCCGATCCCACCGGACAATCACATTCCAGCCTTATTACATTCTGTTGCGGCTCGCAACCCGATCCCACCGTACAATCACATTTCATAGCAACAATAACAGCCCACAATTCAATCACAAGGATTTTCATATCATCAAGAGTATAATTTCATAACAACTAAACAATCATGTGTTCACAATAGTCTTTACCAAACAGTAAGTCATGCACAGTGTGCCATAATCAATTAGCTTAATAAAATCAGTCCACATTTACTTCCCATCATTTGTAGCAACATCAACCAACAATTCAATCACTAAGATTCTCATCATCAAGTACATTCATTCGTAACAACCAAATAACCATATGAAATCAAGGCCACAAAAATCTTTACCAAAAAGTGAGTCAAACGCGGTATGCCATCAACATATAGCTCAATTAGTTAAATCCATATTTCCTTTCCATTATTTACTACACATCATTTAGCACATATATACATTCAACCAATTGGATTCGTTATTATTTCTTCCGTTTGGCAGTACATCCTTTCATACCAATGTATTCACCATTTATCAAGCTTTGCACATGATAGAGTAAACACCAGAAATCACTCTTTTTCACAATCTCATATGGCATGGTGACATAGCAATCAACTAAGACAATCAGAGAATAGAATCTTACATATCAACACATTAGAACAACCAATTCACATATGCATAAGCCAGGAATTCATACCGAATGCTCAGACACCAACAAGGCGACTCTACAAAGATTAAAGTTAACCATACATACCTCGAATCGAAATTCCCTTTGATTTCTATCACAATTCACCGAACCGTCTAGCACCGTCAACCTAGTTCACAATGCGACACATTTATCTTAGAATTAGTAATCATGAACATGCCCTGAACTCATTTGGGCATTTTATCAAGCGCTATGTGTTCCTTTAGATTGCATGAACCCTTTTTAGTGAAAGATTACTCTAATCTACTCTCTTTTACTAGGTTATAGCAAATTAATTACATGCATGCAAGACTCTTAACTCTCATCTTCATGAACTAATCTACTTATGCTTATTTTTAACAAAAACTGAGAATTAAGGTTAATAGGGTGGAGGTTTACCTCTTGGGGTGAAGAAAATAGTATCCTACTCGATCAATTTCCAGGCCCGAGTGATGATGAAGAATCAAATTGCTGAAGGTGGTGGCTTTCTCTCACAAGAACTCACTCTCCCTTCTCTCTATTCTAATCAGATAGTCGCTAAAATGAAAGGGATGGGCATTTTATTAAGCTGGGGTCGGGTCTTGAAATTATAAATTAGGAACCCCAACACAGGAAATGCGGTCAGGAATGCGATCGCATTCCTGCTATGCGGTCTGCATTCCCGTCGCATAAGTGGCCCTCAGCTGGGCCTAAATGGGAAACAGACTGCCCAGGTATGGGACCACTATGCGGTCCGCATACCTGTTATGCGATCGCATAGTGCGTCGCATAACCTCCTCCGCAAAAATGAAGGTACAAGAATGCGACAACTATGCGGCCCGCATTTCCAAAATGCGATCGCATCTTGGGCCCATAGTTGTCCTCAAGATGGACAACAACTGTCCAGGTATGCAACCACTATGCGGTCCGCATACCTGATATGTGATCGCATAGTGGACCGCAGATCCGCGCAATTCTAGAAAAAATAATCTTTTAAATCCTGGGGTACTTTTCAATCCTAAAGGTCCGAACCGCGGAGAGCTAACCGGGCATCGTTTTTAGTTAAGAAATTTTACGGGTCCTTACAGATTTTCCCTAGGCCTGAGAGCCATATACAGTACTGAGTGAACTTCTGTGTGAGAGCTGTGAGCACTATGTGCATTTCCACACTGATCATATTTGGGCATGTAGAGTATGTTGGATTACATGGGATACTGGACATATATGGTATATGCTATTTTCATTCTCTGATAAACTGTGAACATGTCTAAATTCATGTACACTGATTCTTGATATATCCACTGAGGTTTAGTCTGTCACTACCTCTCAGCCAATGGTTTGGGTTCGTTACTGCTGAGTTGGTGTACTCACATTACCCCCTACACCTTGTGTGCAGATCCAAGTACAGCGGGACCCGGTAGTGGTTGTTGAGCTGTGGTCAGAGTTTCGTTGGAGGCATCGAGGTAGCAGTTGGAGATCGCAGCCTTGATTACCTCCTTCTCTATCTACCTGTCATATTTACTTATTTTAGACAACCTTATGTCGGCTTTGAATTTTGATATTATGATGTTGTAGCTCATGACTCGGTGACACTAGATCTGGGTTCGTGTTTTCTCTTACTTATGTTTTCAATGATGATTAAACTTTTAAATGCTTATTAAATATGAGACTCTTGCTGCAAAATTAGTTGATTTTTCTGAAATAACTTTTAATAAATGAAATGTGTGGCTTGCCTGATTTCACGATAGGCGCCATCACGACTGGGTATTTTGTGGCCGTGAAAGAACTACTGTTTGAAATAGAATAGACAGGAATGATAAAACATAAAAAGAGAATGCTCTGGGTGCTGCAGAATGGTGCATGAGAAGCAGCTCACCACTAAGTCTCCGGGTAATACGGGTGCGCCTCGACGAACTATAGATGCACCTGCCTCAGAACCTGCATAATATATACAAAAGTGTAGCGTGAGCACGAAAACAGCGTGTACACAGTAAGTATCTAGTATAACCTCGAAGATGTAGTGACGAGGGATCGACATAGACACTTACTAGCGGGCAATATACATAATGTACAAGAATATTTAATAGGAATGAAATACAACATCAATAATGGAATATGAGGCAAAAACTAAATGATCCTTTAACAAAATAACAATTAAAAGTCCCCAAATATCACATGCAAATCTCAACAAGTAAGGGCCCAACATGTATTTATAAATTCTCAAGTCATGAAAGTCATATCAAGTATAATCATACTCCGAGTGACAACACGCATAAGTTATGCCAAGGTCGTACGACCCGATCCATAATGGACATACACTACTGTATACGGCTAAAATCGGAGAGACTGATTTCGTGATTATTATGGCTTTCCAACTATCTATTTTCAGAAGGCTCGAGGCACTGTTCGAGGATTCAACCCCGAGAGTCTCTTATGCTCAACCTCAGGGCAACACAAATCGGCAATAGTCATAGACGAACGGGAAACTCTCGAAAGGCGCGTGGCTTAAAGTTGACCAAGTCTGCAAGAATAGTACAAGTACGTAACGGGATACTAAATCATTGTACTAGCTGTTTACCTTTGTAATAAATGATTATGTACTATGTTGGGATTCCCCCTCTTATATAAAGGGAACCCTTATCATTTTTTGCACACATGATATTCAATGCAAGCAACCACAACATTCTCTGCTCTCTAACTCAAACATCCCCTATTGTCTCTTTACTGATTTATTACTTACATTTATTGTATTTCTTTGATTGTTCTTCATTTATTATTCATCATTGATCATTAATAGCCGTCAAGGCCCTTAGAACTATTATTGCTTCATCGGTCACTCACCATTATCACCAAACCTCGACCTCGAGGCCCTAACTCGGCTAACTCGAGACATCGATTCAGCGCAATCTGGTTTGCCCGTTCTGATTTTATATCATCCTTATCTCGTTTCTTTAATTCACACTTAGCATATGTTTCATAACAACTAGTATTAAAATAAATCACGTATTTTTAGAGCCACAAATAAAATCTAATTGTAATTATCATTTTCAAGGAAAACAGTTCGGCGCCCACCGTGGGGCTAAAAATAATAGTGATTGTTTTAGTGCTAGTTCACTAAAAAACGCAGGTTATTCTTCACACTTTTTCTTGTCCAAGAATCTTTGATTTCAGGTTAGAATGTCTAACTCGCTAAATGCACGCGAAAACAATGGTGTTGAGGACCATTCTTAGAATAATAAAGCCCTCGAGATCGGGTACAATCTCGGGCTAGATCGATGTGTGGATCTTTTATAGCTCCCTTCAGATCTTACACTTGTAGCGGCAGAGATCCTCGAGATTGTATACCATCTCGAGGTCGGAACGATAGTTCCTTTAGAAAACCATATAAGTGGTGATGAAGATATCGGGGCTGAGAACCGTCTCGAGGCTACATTAATATCCATGGCTCCTAAGGGCCCATAGTTATGACAATAGAGATCCCTGAGATCGGGCACTATCTCAGAGATAGATTGATACGGGCAGCTCCTTAGAGCCCACTATGATAATAGGAATCCTCGAGATCGGGTATCATCTCGAGATTAAGTTGGCATAGATGGCTCCTTAGAGCTCATAATAATAGCGGAAGTCCTCGAGATAGGGTACCATCTCGAGGTCAGACTGGATTGGGGACCTCGAGCCCTTGGACAGCGTCATTCATATGACAAGACCTGCGAAGTGATCGAGGCGGTCCCACTGGTTCACTCCCCCAAAGACGGCAATGGCATGGCCAAATTTAATTGGCCTTCAAATTAGGTGAACAGTCGCCGCTTACCTTATAAATACATTTGCTTCTTTCGTTTGAAGGCTTTGCTGCTTTGAGAAATTGACACCTTTATAGAGTCTTTCTTTCCCACCCCAGCCCCCTTTTTATTGTTGTAATTCAAAGCTTTCGCCTAAGTTTTCATTTCCCTTTTCTTTCTTTACCACTGTTATGGCTGCTATATCCAAACTCGCTCACCAACAAGAGGAAGGTTCTACCTCTGTTACCCGCTCGGTCTGTGGTACACTGCTGGCTTCTAGTGAGCTGGCCTCGGGATGCTTTATCTCGAGCAGGGATTTTGCATTAGAGAGACCTTTCGGTGTTCAGGGCCATCGGGAGCATGAATCGAGGTCCATTCCATCCATAGGGGGGATACACCTCTAGGCGATGAGGAGAGATTGCAGATGGGGAGAAAAGGTGGTACTATAGGTATCTTCCCTGGGAGAGAGCATCACGACTTATGTCAAAGGATTTTTGAATGTATACACGTTTCCCTTTACGTTGGGCCCTCTCGATAGGGTCGTGATCGAGTTTTGCAAGAGATACTGGGTCACCCTAGCACAGGTTAACCCTCCATTTTGGAGGATTGTATTAATGATAAGATTCTTTATGGAAAAGGCCGGGCTCGAGTTTACCCTCAACCATCTCATCGTGTTGTACCGACCCTTGCATTGTAGATGCCTGGTCACTTTACAACGTCGGACCTCCCGGTCTTCCATCGCGAGGGGCGAGGAAAGTGAGGACCGAGGATGGATGAGTCAATTTGCCGAGTGCGAACTGTCGACATCATCCCCGTAGAATCCTACTGTTTCCTGAGGAATGGAATTTTACACGTAAGTGGCATACTTGCATTTTTATCATGTTGGTTTATAGTGGAGGCTGACTCTGTACTAAAGCTTTCTCTCTTTTTCCGCAGCGGCCCCGTTGTCACCGTGTGAGGTCCCCGATATGGCGGATTGGATTCGGAAGCTTATGGCTTGCTTGACTTACGATGAGCGTAAGTGGCGAGATATGTCAAAGGGTAGTGGGTGGTCAGACTCCATGGTGAGCGTCACTAGGATCTTTCCTTTAATGAGCAACCATATTTCTTAACAACTTCCTTTCTGCAGGTGTACGGGAGCTCCCCGGTGGGAGGCCGCGTTCTCTCGAAGAGGAATGGGGGTCGTTGGCCTCAAGGCCAAAGAATGTTACCAAGCGGAAGGAGCCTTTGGTAGGCGAGGAAGCACGTTGTGAGGCAAGATCTGCCCAGAGGTATAAAGGCGATGAAAAGGGGGTTGTTCCTCCTTCGCTGCCATCTTGTTCCCTCCTCGAAGGTACTTCTGGGGAAAAGGGTCTTCTGTCGCTACTTGATTCTCCCATCGAAGGTACTTCGAGGGAAATTCAGGGTCAAAGTCCGCCCGATGGGAGCGAAGTCCCTAACGATCATGTTCACCCTCCGGGTGATTCAACTGGGGCCGAAGAGGCCAGGAATGGAGATGCTCGCTCAACCTTTGAGTAGGCACAACGGCTCTGCTCTATGGTGAGGTTTGGTCATCCTTCGATCTTTCAACTTCGTATTTTCATTTTTTAACTGAAATTTGCTTTTCATAGGCCTTCGATAATCTTTAATCCAAGTTGTAGAAAGCTTTGGATGGGGAGAGATCCCTTATGTTTCTCTATGATAAACGAGCAAAGGAATTGATACACCTTCGATACGAGGTGAGTCAAAGTCATGACTACGAAGATCGTCTCGAGAGATAGGTGACCCTTGTTTCAATGACGTGCATGTTTCTTTTCTCGTCTTCATAGATTAATATTTTGGTAGTGCAGCTGCAGATAAAGATAGAGGACCTGGAACGCCTTTGGGGCAGAGATGATCAGGTCGAGCGTGAGTGCAACGGGATTAGGGCTCAGATGGACGCTCATATTGCAACCAAAAAGAATGCTTTGGCCAAAGCTTCTGCCCTCGAAGTGCACTTCCGGAATGCTTGTGAATAAAACTAGGTGCCGGTGAGCAAGATTGAAAGGCTCGAGGTCGACCTTTTGCGAACGAAAACCGAAGTTGTCGATGCCTTGGCCGAAGCAGAAGAGGCTCGAACAAAGGCCGACAAGAAAGTGGTCATTTATTTGAAAGATGATGCCGATGCTCGGGTTGAGCTGAGAGGAACCTTTGATGAAGAGAGGAGAAGAAAGGAATATGCCCGGTGTAGATCTCGAACTCGGAGGGAAACCCTCGAGGAGATACACGCTAGGGGCTTCGATCTCTTGGAGGAGATAAAGAAGGCTATGGTGGATGAGATCGACGCTAAATATTTTCTTTCTCCTGGTGCCGACATTGATTTGAGGATCCTCGAGGGAGATGGTCCCGAGAATAGGCTAGGTTGTCCTTTTTTCTTCCTTTCATGAGTCGCGATGTGTGAGTATTGTGAATGTATTAATACATATATATATGAAAAATCTTTCAATTTTTTCAATCTGCTTGTGTTCGTCTTTCTTGTCTTCCCAATTTTGGCGTTATTCAACGGTTAGCCACACGAATCGGGCTTCGAGGAAAAAACCTTAGGTTTACAAATCGGCCTTGATGCTTGTTAGGCTGGCGTTTAAGCTCTTAAGCGTGGGGTCAATATGACCTTTAAACGGCTCGTAGGCTCCAATGTGTTTGCCCTTAGGAATTTTATTTAACCATTTCGGGCTCAGTCCTCGAGCCGGGTTACCGCTCGAGCTCATCGACCCTTAGTTTTTTTTTTTAATTTGCCCGGAGGTTTTTATAAGGTGGAGCCAAGGCTCTTACGCATTGGGTCGATACAACCTTAAGTATGGCTATATTTTCCCTCGCTAAAGACTTATTTGAAGTTTTTGTGTTCGTCCGACTCTTCGACGGCCCGAAAAGAACCTCGATTGTTAGTCGTTATGTGACGATAAATGAGCACCTCGAAAGGTTTTGCCCTATGGATGAATTGTTTCGAAGCCTTTTCATTGTTTGGAGCTGACATGAAAATGATCGAAGCTCTTTTTTGCTTATGCCGAGGGTAGCATGATTTAACCGGTTCTTTCTGAAATAATTTTGAAGGATTTGATTGTACGGCAATAGTCGGGCGTCCCCGAGTCGTGTTAGTTTGGACGGATCCTATCGACCGGAGTCATTGTGTTTGGTCGTAGCCTATCGACCGGAGTCGTTGTGTTCGGACAGAGCCATTAGTCTCCAAGTGAGGTATCCCCGGGGTCTATATTCGAGGGTATGCCTTTTTAGGGGTCTTACAAGTTTGAATATATAGCCTTGGCTTTGAAATTGGGATTGTTCCTTTTACAAGGTCATATGATTTGGACATGCCTTACTTGAGGTCTTACTATTTTGATCATGCCCGTAGGACTTACAGTTTCGATCATGCCCATAGGACTTCCAGTTTTGCTCATGCCCGAGGTCACCCGCTTGGGATCTTATGGCCTCGAGCTTTGATAAGTCGATGGGGTGGCAGTCGATGAGAGTCCCCGAGATATCGAGGATTTTTTTGCCCTGGGCCTTTCCTTGTGGTAATAGCATCTCTTTTGAATCTCAAAGCGTTTTGATGGATAAAGATACTCCTTTGATTACTTGGTACAAGTATACATAGCTCTTGCCGTTGGAGGTTTGATTAATATATGCGGACACGGCCTATTTGACTGTTTGGCCCGATACATCATTTTCCTATCGAAACACTCTCTGGCTTATTTTGGTTTTTTCGAGGAGGTGACCTCCTGGGGGGATGCCCCCAGTATTCGAGGTTGATTGGCGAGAAGCCTTGAATACTTATCTAGGCTCTCCTTAGGCAGCATATAGACATTGCCTCGTTAAAAACCTTACCGGTAAAACCCTTTTTGGGATAAAATCCGATCGAAGGAAAAGAGTGCAGCGCATGCTTTAAAACCTAAGGTCTTCAAGCTAGGAGGTGCTTAGATTTCTTTTTATCAGACACCTGGATATAGGTCAGTATAAAATGTGAATAAAAAGGGAGATAGTCGTACCTTAGTAGCGATGGCATTCCAGCCCCGATGGCGTTCCGGTCTCGATGGCGTGGTGGCATTCCAGCCTCGATGGCGTCTGCCTCTTCTTTTTCTAAGGATGCGGTACGGTCCTTAACTCAAAGCTTACGGTGAAGCCAAGGAAGTAGCTCGTGACTGCTACTTAGCTATTTGCTTATCCTTTGCCTCCTTCGATGTAGAAGGTGTCGATGTTGGTACAACATCGTATACCGCAAACATCTCCCTTGCTGCATGTTGCTCCCTGTATATTATTTTTATTCCCTCCTTTGTTGGAAATTTTATCATTTGATGGAGGGTGATGGTACTGCTCTCATGTAGTGTATCCACGGCCTCTAGAGCAAGGCATTATATCTCATGTCTCCGTTGATGACGTGAAACTTAGCGTTTTGGGTTGTCCCGGCCATGCTGACCGGGAGGATGATTTCCCTTTTCATTGTCTCGCTCGCCATGTTGAATCTGTTGAGTACTCGAGAGGCGGGCACCATCTGGTCGAGCAGTCTGAGCTGCTCAACCACCTCGACCTGATTATGTTGGCCGAGCTACCTAGATCCACAAGTACACGTTTAATTTGAAACATATTCACAATGAAAGAAATTACCAATGCATCATTGTGAGGCTGAGACAGAGTCTCGATGTCCTCGTCGCTGAATGTAAGGGTGTCCTCGGGTATGTAACCTTGAGTTCGCTTCTCCCTGGTGATGGATATTTTTGTACGTATGATGACGGGTTCCTGTGGGATGTCGATCCCTCCCATGATCATGTGGATTACATGCTACGGCTCTTCTGCTACATTTTTATTGTTCGCCTCTCTTTCTCGAAGTTGGTTTTTAGCCCGGTCACTAAGGAACTCTCTAAGGTGCTCCTTTGCTAAGTAGTCGGGCTACTTTCTCTCGAAGTTGTCTGCAATCTTCCGTCCTATGACCGTGTGAGCCGTGAAATTCACACACCAGGTTATGGTTCCTTTGTGATGGATCTGATAGTATGGGTTTTGGCCATTTGGTGTCTTTGATTTTACCTATGGACGTCACGATGTCTGAAATATCAACATTGAAGTTGCATTCTGATAGCCGGGGTGCCTCCATCGGGACCGTATGTTTGTCAAAACCGACTCGTCTTACGAGTCCCCGAGGATTCTAACCTCGATCTCTCCGTCGGTCGTTCCGAGGTATGTTGCGCCTCGGGGTGTTTCTTCAATCTTCAGTGTATAGCTGGTACCTTTCCTTGTTTGGACTTGGTTCCTTTGCCAGGAACCTGTTAGGATATAGTGAGCCCGAGGGGGCCTCTAACTGATCGTCCTCGACCCTTATTTTCGACTAGTATCAGTTGTGAACATCCCCCAGGTGACAGCTGGATATTCAACCAAGTACTTCAGCTGTTTCGAAGCTATCGAGCTCCGCTCATTCAAGCCTTGGGTGAAGGCCTGTATTGCCCAGTCATTAGAGACCGGTGGTAACTCTATTCGCTTCATTTGGAAGCGAGACACGAATTCCCGCAACATCTCACTCTCTCTCTCTATTTGATTTTGAAGACGTCAGATTTAATAGTTGCGACCTTGATGGCACCAGCATGTTCCTTTATGAAAGAGTCTTCCAGCATGGCAAACGAGTCTATCAAATTAGGGGTTAGGTTGTGATACCACATCATGGACCCCTTTGATAATGTTTCTCCAGATTTTTTCAATAGGACAGATTCAATCTCGTCCTCCTTCAAGTCATTCCCCTTTACGGCGCAAGTGTAGGCAGTGATGTGCACGTTGGGGTCTGAGGTCCCATTGTACTTCGGGAGGTCGGGCATTCTGAATTTCTTCGGGATTGGATTTAGAGCCGCACTTGATGGGAAAGGCCTTTTCATGAACTTCTTCAAATCTACGCCCTTCAGAATAGGAGGTGCGCCTGGGATCTGGTTGACCCTTGTGTTGTCGGTCTCCACCTTTTTGTCGTTGGCTTCTATTTTTTTCTCGCCTGATTCAATTCCCTTCGTAAGGTCCTCGCGCATCTTCATGATAGCGGGGTCGGCTGCTGACCCGTTGTTGCTCGACCTCTCCGGTACGTGTTCGACTCGAGGAGCCGTCTCCGGTGCTGCTGTACTTGGAGTTTTTTAGTGGCTTTGCAGCTGTGCAATCGCCAACAGTTGTGCCTGCAACATTTCAAAAATAACGTGAAGACTAGCCTCCCCTCCTTCCCGAGCTGGAGCCTTATGAACCTTTTGTTCATTTTCTCGGCGTATGCCTCCATCAGCTCGGGAGATAATATCGACATGTTGGGCGTTGCGTGAGCCCACATCCACTGGGTTTTGGTTTGGTGCATCCTCAGGGTTCTGTGGTGGTACATCAGCGCCTGAAACAACTACATCGTTCTTTCCATGGTCCTCAGCACCGTTGTTTTCGCGTGCATTCTCTGAGTTAGACATTCTGATCTGAAATCAAAGATTCTTGGACAAGAAAAAGTGTGAAGAATAACCTGCGTTTTTCAGTGAACAATCACTATCATTTTTATCCCCACGGTGGGCGCCAAACTATTTACCTTGAAAATGGTAATTACAATTAGATTTGATTTGTGGTTCTAAAAATACGTGATTTATTTTAATTCTAGTTGTTAAGCAATAGATGCTAGCTGTGAATTAAAGAAATGAGATAAGGATTATATAAAATCAGAACGGGCAAACAAGATTGCCCTTAATCGGGGTCTCGAGTTAGCCGAGCTAGGGCCTCGAGGTCGAGGCTCGGTGACAATGGTGAATGACCGATGAAGCAATAAAAGTTCTAAGGGCCTTGAAGGTGGCTATTTATGATCAATGATGAATAATAAATGAATAACAATCAAAGAAATACAATAAACGTAAGTAATTAATCAGTAAAGAGACAATAGAGGATGTTTGAGTTAGAGAGAAGAGAATGTTCTGGTTGCTTGTATTGAATATCATGTGTGCAAAAAATGATAAGGGTCCCCTTTATATAAGAGGGGGAATCCCAACATAGTACATAAGCATTTATTACAAAGGTAAACAGCTGGTACAACTAATTAATGTCACGGTACAGACTTGTACTATTCTTGCAGACCTGGTCAACTTTAAGCCATGCACCTTTCGAGAGTTTCCCGCTCGTCTATGACTACTGCTGATTTGTGCTGCCCCGAGGTCGAGCATAATAGACTCTCGGGGTTGGATCCTCGATTCGTGCTTCGATCCTTCTAAAAATAGATAGTTGGAAAGCCATAATAATCACGAAATCGGTCTCTCCGATTTTAGCCGTATACTATATTTACAAAAGTATCATTACAAAGCTCCCCCGGGAGCCCATATACAAAAGGGAAAGAAAATAAAAGGCAAGAAAAATGGGTGGATCTATTCCTCACCCTCACCATTATCTGAATCACTGTCGGAGCTGCTACTGGAGCTTTCGTCTTAAGAAGATGCAAATGCCAATGCTTCTTCCAAGGCCCTGGCCTTCTCGACCTCAACAGGAAAATCGGCACCCTTGGCGATTGCCTCCTCGAGTGCCTGCCTCCTGTCTTGGGAACGAGCATGTGTAATGGCCCGAGTCAGCCTCAGCTCGGCCTTTTCGGATATCTCTCTAGCCCGATTGTTGGCGGCAGCAGCATCCTTCTTATATGAGGCTACGTGCTCATCGTCCTCAGACATGGCCGTGGATAGTGAAGTGACCTCATCCTGGGCACTCCGAAGAAGGTCTTGGGTCGAGGTCAGTTCTCCCCGCAAAAGGTACCTCTCCGAGGCTATAGCCCCGATCCGCTCCTTCAACTTAAAGATCTCCCTGTTCATAATTGCAGCCTCTTCCCGGAGTTTCTTTGCCAGAGCATCCTTTTGCTCAATCTGCAAAAACGAGTCAAGTTTGTAGGTGTCAACTTATGAAAGAAAGGAGATAAACACACGGATGTCACGTTACCTGCCAGGTGAAGTTGGTCCGTTCTTGGTGGGAACTCTCCAAACTTGCCCGAAGCACATTTAACACCTCGCCCTTTGGGGCAGAGGTAGCCTTTAACTCTTTCAGTTCCAAGGGAAGCTTCTCGAGTTCCTCCTTAGGGTAAGCGAGCTCATCGCTTAGCTTTGAAAAATCTTGTCCATACAACTTCTTGGCCTACAACACAAAGGAATAAGGTTATGCAAGAAGGAATGAAAATTCCGAACAGCGGACAATATACCAGGAAAGTCACCTGTTCATGATGCCTCTCGGCCCCCTCGAGAGCGACGGAGGCATTGAGGTCGGTCTCCTCCTCGATACCTTTAAATAAATCCCTGAACGTGTCATCTTCCCCTCGAGAGATGTCCATGTCAGTAGCACCCCTGTCTTGGGCGTCCTTTATCTCCCCTGGGGAAAAGGAAGGGCCCAAATTTGAGCCACCCATGACATCGATGCCAAGCCCTTTGAATTCGTCAATACAGATTGTTCCATGTCCTGTAAATGGCTCGGGGATTGCTCCCGAGCCCTCTTCGATGGTACCCTCCAAGAAAGGTTGTTCCACATCGGCCATCTCAGATTCGGCGGCCCGATGCTCGACAGTCTTCAAAGCGTCCCCACTCTGCCTTACCCTTTGTACCAAAGGGTGTTCATCCTCATTGTCATCTTCGCTGGCGGCATGGAGACATGCAGCCGCATCCGAAGTCAAGACTGTGGCATCGGTCTTAGACTTTTGGATCTTGGGTTTCTTTATCTTAGGGGAGCCCGCCGATGCCTCCTTCTTCCTTTTCTTTCCCCCGTCAGGTTTTGAAGTTCCCTCTTAACCGGGAGGGGGAAGCCTCATCGACAGAGTATCCCAAGACCTGCATATACGGGATATATCAAACCTTCCGCCGCAAGGAAAGCTTGTGTGAAATTTGACCAAAAAGAGCTTACCATGGTTCTTGGCCTGCCACCTTGTCTTGGCTAAATCTCGCCAAGACCGTTTGTTATGTGGAAAGGCAGAATCTATTTGTTTAATCCACCCCGATAGGTTTTGGATCAAGCTGGGGAACTAGACAGCGGCTTCATAATCAAAAGAAATTTTTTCAGAAGGAGAAGAAAGGGAAGTAAAAAATGCTCGGTGTATTGATGCTTACGTGCCATATTCCATTCCTCCGGTAATGGCATCCTATCGGCGGGGATGATATCCGAGGTTCTAATTCTAACAAACCGGCTCATCCACCCCCGATCCTTGTCTTCATCGATGCTTGCGTTGAATGTCTTTACAGACCGATGATGAAGCTTAATTAAACCCCCTCGAAAGAGACGAGGGGCTGTACAAACTTATTAAGTGGTCGAGGGTGAAGTCCAACCCTTCAATCCGACCAGAGAAATAACGAAGCATATATAATATCCTCCAGAATGAAGGGTAAATTTGACCGAGTGTCACCTGGTATCGGTGGCATAAATCGAGAATCACTGGGTCTATATGTGGAGATGAAGAGTCCACAGGACCCAGGGTGAAGGAGTATGGGTATACGCTGAGAAAGCCCGCTTTGTAAGTTACTATGCTTTCCTCATGTCACGACCCAAATTTCCCTCCACAGGGATTCGTGACGGCACCTAGTCTATACGACTAGGTAAGCCTAAAATTTGCGAAATGTAAATGTAAAGCAAGGCAATAATAGAAAGATGAAGGAGATGCAATACTATTAAACTATGTCGCTCGGCATTTACAATTTTACTCTTCCCAAAACCCGGTATATCAACAATCTCACAAGCTGTACACTATAACTAAATACAACGAACTGGAAAATATTTTTGCCTAAGTACTAGGACTATACTAAGATAAGGAAGGGGACTCGGAGGGTTCTGCGGACGCGGCAAAAATACCTCACGGTCTCCAAAAGGCTGCAGAACTCCTAACTCCGGTACTGGGTGCTGGTACCTAGATATGCACATGGGGAAAACATGCGTAGAAGGGCATGAGTACTCCACATTCGGTACTCAGTAAGTGCCAAGCCTAACCCCAGTCAAACGAGGTCATGTTGAGGCTCTACTGAGTTTGCAAATAAAACAGTTATAATTTAACAGTTGCAAATAAATAGAAATAATTAACGAAAATTTAAAGTAAAGCCAGAAAGAATAATGTAAAGTAACTCTCAGCTCAGCACATCATGTAACTCAATAGATAATCGTGCAATGCAATACAGGAGGAAAGCTCCCGGGTCTCGGCCCGTAGTCCCAATTTAAATATGCAATGCAGTACAGGGGAAAGCTCCCGGATCTCGGTCCGTAGTCCCAATTTAAATATGCTATGCAGTACAGGGGGAAAGCTCCTGGATCTCGGTCTGTAGTCCCAATTTAAATATGCAATGCAGTATAGGGAGAAAGCTCCCGGATCTCGGTCCATAGTCCCAATTTAAATATGCAATGCAAGATGTATATCGGATGCAGCGTAATTCAATAGTTTAGGAAAAATAGTAGGCAAATATAGAGTAAAATACTTCAACAGGGTTCAAATAGTAATAATGAGTGGAAAATCAGGTAAAATCGATTGATATGTTTAAATCGTAAGTTGCTACCTAGTTTAAACCAATAACAGTAATAATAGAATTGAAAATGAGGTATGCCATAGAAAGAATGAAGGAAATCCAGTAAAAATAACCCATGTACGCACTCGTCACCTCACGTACACAGGGTTTTTATAGTGAAAATCAGTTAAAATGCCTAAGGAAAAATCCCCAACACAGAGTTAGGCAAGCCACTTACCTTAATTGCGCTACTCAACCCGATATCACGCTTTTGCCATGAGTATCCGACTTCGGGTGGCCCAAATCTATTCAATGCGATTGCATAATGTAAATATCATTTCAAGAAATAAAAATAACTAATTAATTCGAAGCTAATACGCGAAATTAAGAATTTTGACCAAAACGCCCGTCGGGCCCACGTCTCGGAATCGGGTAAAAGTTATATTTTTTGGGAATCCATTCACTCACGAACTCACTCGAACAAGAATCATCGAAATCTGATGCCAAAATCTCCCTAAATCCTCAGATTTTTGTTGGGGGAGTTTCATCAAATTTTCATTGATTAGATTAAAGAAAATGATGGTGATTAATGGTCCAACAATGGATTAGGATTAGAAAATGTTACCTATGATCTTCCTCTTCGAATCCCACTGAAAATCGCCAATTCCTGAGCTCTCAATCGATTTTGTAGTTATGAATTTCAAACCCTCGGATTTTAGAATAAACAGCCCAGGGATTTCGCACCTGCGGCTCCTCAACCGCACCTGCGGTACCGCACCTGCGGAATTTCCATCGCAGGTGCGGAAATCACTTAAGAAGCTTGGGGCCGCACCTGCGGTCCCAAGGACGCACCTGCGACCACAAGCCAACCCCACTCAAAACCGCACCTGCGACCAGGCCATCTGCACTTGCGTGTCCGCACCTGCGGAAAAATCATCGCAAGTGCGAGACACCAGAAACAGGTCTGGTTCAGCAGCTCATAAGGTTCAAATCTCACCCGTTGGGCATCCGAAACAACCCCAAGGCCCCCGGAACCTCAACCAAAGTTACCAACTGACCCAAATACCTTATTCAAATTTGGTCGAGCCTTAAAAACACGTCTCATAACATCAAAATCATCAAATATGTATAGATTCACGCCTAAGAACTTAGGAAATTTCTAAAATCCACATTCGACGCCGAAACAGGTCTAAAATCATCCGAATGACCTCATATTTTGCACACAGGTCATAAATGACATTACGGACATGCTGTCACTTTCGGAATTCCATTTTGAATCCGATATCAAAATCTCACTTATCGGCCAAAATCGCCGAAATTCTAATTTTCGCCAATTCAAGCCTAAATCTACAACCGACCTCGAAAACACATTCCGAACACACTCCTAACCTCGAAATCACTCAACGGAGCTAATGGAGTTGACGGAATTCCATTCCGGATCCGTCTTCTCATAGCTCTAGCTACGGTCCAATTTCTAAAGTTAAAACTCACCTTAAAAGACTATATGTCCAAAACCACTCCGAATTTCACCTCTCAACTCTCCGACACGTTCCGTTAACATATTAAGACATGGGAGAAGCAGTTATTAGGGGATCGGGGTGCTAACTCTCAAAACGACCGCCCAGGTCGTTACATTCTCCCCCTCTTAAGAAAATCGTTCGTCTTTGAACGAGTATAGAAACATACCTGAAGCTGTTAAAAGATGAGGATACTCACTCCGCATGTCCTGCTCGGCCTCCCAAGTCGCCTCCTCGACCGAATAACCCCTCCACTAAATTTTGACTGAGGCAATATTCTTCGACCTGAGCTTTCTAACCTGCCTGTCCAAAATGGCCACAGGCTCCTCAACATATGATAGATCCTTGTCCAATTGGACTGAGCTGAAATCCAAAACATGAGTCGGATCACCGTGATACTTCCGGAGCATGGAAACGTGGAATACCGGATGAACACCAGCTAGGTTGGGAGGCAAGGCCAACTCATAAGCAACCTCCCCAACCGACCGCAACACCTCAAAAGGGCCAATGAACCTCGGACTCAACTTACCCTTCTTCCCAAATCTCATGACACCCTTCATAGGCGACACCCGAAGAAAAACCCGGTCACCAGCCATAAATGCCAAGTCACGAACCCTCCGGTCCGCATAACTCTTCTGCCTGGATTGAGCTGTGCGAAGTCTCTCCTGAATCACCTTCACCTTGTCCAAAGCATCCTGAACCAATTCTGTACCCAACATTCGGGCCTCGCCCGGCTTGAACCATCCCACTGGAGACCTGCACCGCCTACCATACAAAGCCTCAAACGGCGCCATCTGAATGCTGGACTGGTAGCTATTATTATAAGCAAACTCTGCAAGAGACACTAATCCCATGACCCTGCAAAATCCATCACACAAGCACGGAACATATCCTCGAGAATCTGAATCGTGCGCTCGGACTGCCCGCCTGTCTGAGGGTGAAATGATGTACTGAGATCAATCTGGGTACCCAACTCACTATGCAAGTCTCTCCATAAGTTCTAGGTGAACTGAGGACCTCGATCTGATATAATGGATACCGACACACCATGCAACCGGACTATCTCCCGAATGTAGATCTGGGCCAACCTCTCGGAAGAGTACATAGTCAATACTGGAATGAAATGGGTGACTTGGTCAGCTGATCCACGATCACCCAAATAGCATCATACTTCCTCAAAGTCCGAGGAAGTCCAACCACAAAATCCATGGTGATTCTCTCCCACTTCCACTCGGGAAGCCTAATCTACTGAAGTAATCCTCCCGGTCTCTGATGCTCATATTTAACTTGCTGGCAATTGAGACACTTGGCTAGGAACTCCACGATATCCTTCTTCATCCTTCGCCACTAATAGTGCTGTCTCAAATCCTGGCACATCTTCGCGGTACCCAGTTGGATGTAATACCGCGAGCTATAGGCCTCCTCAAGAATCAATTCCCGAAGTCCACCCACATTGGGCACACCAATACGGACCTGCATCCTCATCACACCATCATCATCTATAGTCACATCCTTGGCATCACCCTGCCGAACTCTATCCTGAAGGGCCCAGAGGTCAGGATCATCATACTGGCGCTCTCGAATGCTGTCATAAAGAGAAGATCGAGCAATAACACAAGCAAATACCCGATGAGGCTCAGAGATATCCAACCTCACGAACTGACTGGATAAGGACTTAACATCCAAGGCTAAGGGCCTCTCAGCTACACGAAGATATGCCAAACTACCCAAACTCTCCGCCCGGTGACTCAAAGCGTCGGCCACCACATTGGCCTTCCCCGGGTGGTATAATATAGTGATGTCATAATCCTTGAGTAACTTCAACCACCTACGCTGGCGCAAATTGAGATCCTTCTGCCTAAAAATGTGCTGCAAACTCCGGTGGTCCGTATATATCTCACAGGGAACACCATATAAATAATGACGCCATATCTTCAGGGCGTGAACAATCGCTGCCAACTTGAGATCATGCACAGGGTAGTTTTTCTCATGTACCTTCAACTGTCTGGACGCGTAGGCAATCACCCTACCGTCCTGCATCAACATCGCTCACAAACCAATCCTCGAAGCATCACAGTAGACCGTATAAGACCCTGAACCGGTAGGTAATACGAACATTGGGGCTGTAGTCAGGGCTGTCTTGAGCTTTTGAAAGCTCTCCTCACACTCTTCAATCCAAATAAAAGGTGCACCCTTCTGGGTCAATCTGGTCATAGGCGCTGAAATGGATGAAAATCCCTCCACAAAACAGCGATAATACCCAGCCAAACCGAGGAAACTACGGATCTCAGTAGCTGAAGACGGTCTGGGCCAACTCTGCACCGCCTCCACCTTCTTCGGATCTACCTTGATCCCATCCGAAGACACTACATGGCCTAGGAATGCCATGGAATCAAGCCAAAATTCACACTTAGAGAATTTGGCATACAACTTCTTCTCTCTCAAGGTCTGAAGCACGATCCTCAAGTGCTGCTCATGGTCCTCCTGGGACCGAGAATATACCAGAATGCCGTCAATGAACACGATGACGGAAGTATCAAGATAAGGCCGAAATACATTGTGCATAAGATCCATAAAGGCTGCTGGGGTATTGGTCAGCCCGAATGACATAACAAAGAACTCATAGTGGCCATATCTGGTCCTGAAGGTAGTCTTCGGGACATCCCACGCCCGGATCTTCAACTGATGATAGCCTGAACGAAGATAAATCTTGGAGAACACCCTGGCACCCTGTAACTGGTTAAAAAGATCATGAATGTAGGGCAATGGGTACATATTCTTCACTGTCACCTTATTCAACTACCGGTAATCAATACACATACGCATCGAACCATCCTTTTTCTTTACGAAAAGCACCGGAGCACCCCAAGGAGACACACTAGGCCTGATGAACCCCTTATCAAGAAACTCTTGCAACTGCTCCTTCAACTCTTTTAGCTCAGAAGGAGCCATGCGATAGGGAGGAATGGAAATGGGCTGAGTGTCTTGCAACAAGTCAATGTTGAAGTCAATGTCTCTGTCGGGAGGCATACCCGGAAGATCAGCTGGAAAACATCAGGATAGTCCCTCACAACCGAGACAGACTCAACTGTATGGGTCTCACCAGTAACATCTCTCACATAGGCCAAATAGGCATCACACCCCTTTGCAACAATCCGCTGAACCTTAAGAAAAGAAATGACTCGAAGAGGAATGTACTCTAATGAATCCCTCCACTCTAACCTCGGTAGTCCTGGCATAGCCAGCGTCACGATCTTGGCGTGACAATCAAGAATAGCATAGTGGTGCGACAACCAGTCCATGCCCAAGATAACGTCGAAATCTACCATACTGAGTAATAATAAATCAACCCTGGTCTCAAAACCACTGATAACAATCAAACACGACCGATATACACGGTCCACAATAAGAGAATCTTCCACAGGAGTAGAAACATATGAGTGGGAACTCAAAGAATCCCGAGATATCCCCAAATGTGAGGCAAAATAAGAAGACACATATGAATATGTCGAGCTTGTGTTAAATAATACCGATGCATCCCTATAAAAAACGAGGACAATACCTGTGATGACTGAATCTGAAGCAATGTCCTCGGATCTGGCTGGAAGGGCATAATACCTGGCCTGACCTCCCCCTCTAGGATAACCTCGGCCTCCCCGACCTTCGCCTCGAGCTGCCTGAGATGGTGGGGTAGCAGCTGGGGCTGGAAGTATAGCTGGAGGACCTGGTGGAAGGCGTGGAACCTGATAAGTCTCCGGTGGTGCACCCCTCCTAGCTCTGGGAAATCTTTGATCATATGACGAGGGTCACCACACCCAAAACAACCCCTCTCAGGATGTGGTTGCTGCTGCTGACTCTGAACTATCCTGCTGGGCTGGCTGGTGACAGCACCTCAAGCAGGAGGCACCTGAGATACTGGTGGTGCATAATAAGGCTCCCGAGGTCTAGGAGGAGCTGGAATACCACTGGCTGCTGGAAGAGCTGAATGAATGGGGCGACTCACAAAAACTCTACCATGGCGTGCTGCAGGTGCACGAACTCCTATAAAATGACCCGTCTCTCGAGACCTCTTGGCCTCTCTCTCCTCCCTGTCCCGGGCCAACATACTCTCAATCCTCCGGGAAATGCTAACGGCCTGCTGGTAAGTGATATATGTCTCTAGCTCTCGGGCCATGTTAGTCCGAATACTGGGATGGAGCCCCTCAATAAAGCATCGAACTCTCTCTCTGACAGTAGAAACCAAAGTTGGTGCATGACGTACCAAGTCACTGAAACGGACTGCATACTCCGACACATTCATAGTACCCTGGCGTAGCTGCTCAATCTCCACACGCCAAGAATCCCTGAGACTCTGAGGGACAAACTTAAGTAGAAACATCTCTGAAAACTTAGCCCAAGTAAGTGAGGCTGCCTCGTCCGGACTACTAAGCTCAAAGGCATGCCACCACTGATAAGTTGCTCCCCTCAGCTGGAAAGTAGTGAAAAAGACTCCGCTCGTCTCCACAATACCCATGGTGCGAAGGATGCGATGACACTTCTCAAGAAAACCTAGAGCGTCATCTGAAGCTAATCCGCTAAAATCAAGTGGGTGGTACTTCTTGTACCTCTCAAGACGGAGCTGCTCAGAATCAGATACAGCTGCTCTGGCCTCCTGCTGAACTGGAGCTGCTGGAGGCATATGGATATACTCTGTGACCTGCCCCATATGAACCCTCTGCTCAGGAGTACGGGCTGCGGGAGTTTGTGTCCCTCCCCCGGCCTGGGATGTAGCTGGGGCTATCGGATGTAGTCCCGCCTGAGACAGAGTACTGAAAGCACTCATGAACTGGGCCAAAGTCTCCTGGAGGGCTGGAGTAATAGTAGGAACCTCCGGCGCCCCTCCAATTGTGGCTGCTGGGGGATCCTCCGCCTCTTATCTAGCCGGTGCTCGGGCTGCACCACGTGCTCGTCCTCTGCCCCGGCCCCTGCCTCTGGTGGCTCTGGCTTGGGACTCGGGTGCTTGGTCATCGGTACGTCTGGTACGAGTACGAACCATCTATAAGCAAGAATAGAATAGAGTTTAAGAATTATGGTAACCGTAACCAGCACGAGAGAAGACTCCAAGAAGTATGATTGTTCTTAACAGTTACATAGCCTCTCGAAGATAGATACGGACGTCTCCGCACCGATCCGCGAGACACTAATAAACTGGCTTGTGACATTGTGACTCCTATGAACCTAGATGCTCTGATACCAACTTGTCACGACCCAAATTTCCCTCCACGGGGTTTCGTGACGGCACCTAGTCTATACGACTAGGTAAGCCGAAAATTTGCGGAATTTAAATGTAAAGCAAGGCAATAATAGAAATATGAAGGAGATGCAATACTATTAAACTATGTCGCTCGTCATTTACAGTTTTACTCTTCCCAAAACCCGAAATATCAACAATATCACAAGCTGTACACTATAGCTCAATACAACGAACTGGAAAATATTTCTGTCTAAGTACTAAGACTACACTAAGATAAGGAAGGGGACTCGAAAGGTACTGCGGACGCGGCAGAAATACCTCACGGTCTCCAAAAGGCTACAGAACTCCTAACTCCGGTACTGGGTGCTGGTACCTGGATCTGCACATGGGGAAAACATGCGCAGAAGGGCATGAGTACTCCACATTCGGTACTCAGTTAGTGCCAAGCCTAACCCCAGTCAAGTAGTGACGAGGTCATGTTGAGGCTCTACTGAGTTTGCAAATAAAACATGTATAATTTACTAGTTGCAAATAAATAGAAATAATTAACGAAAATTTAAAGTAAAGCTAGAAAGAATAATGTAAAGTAACTCTCAGCTCAGCACTTCATGTAACTCAATAGATAATCGTGCAATGCAATACAGGAGGAAAGCTCCCGGGTCTCGGTCTGTAGTCTCAATTTAAATATGCAATGCAGTACAGGGGAAAGCTCCTGAATCTCTGTCCGTAGTCCCAATTTAAATATGCTATGCAGTACAGGGGGGAAAGCTCCCGGATCTCGCTCCGTAGTCCCAACTTAAATATGCAATGCAGTACAGGGGGAAAGCTCCCGGATCTCGGTCCGTAGTCCTAATTTAAATATTCAATGCAAGATGTATACCGGATGCAGCGTAATTCAATAGTTTAGGAAAAATAGTAGGCAAATATAGAGTAAAATACTTCAACAAGGTTCAAATAGTAATAATGAGTGGAAAATCAGGTAAAATCGATTGACATGTTTAAATCGTAAGTTGCTACCCAGTTTAAACCAATAACAGTAATAATAGAATTGAAAATGAGGTATGCCATAGAAAGAACGAAGGAAATGCAGCAAAAATAACCCATGCACGCACCCGTCACCTCACGTATTTATAGTGAAATCAGTTTAAAATGCCTAAGGGAAAATCCCCAACACAGAGTTAGGCAAGCCACTTACCTTGACTACGTTACTCAACCCGATATCACGTTCTTGCAATGAGTATCCGACTCCGGGTGGCCCAAATCAATTCAATGTGATTGCATAATGTAAATATCATTTCAAGAAATCAAAATAACTAATTAATTAGAAGCTAATACGCGAAATTAGGAATTTTGACCAAAATGCCCCTCGGGCCCATGTCTCGGAATCGGATAAAATTTATATTTTTCGGACACCCATTCACTCACGAACTCACTCGAACAAGAATCATCGAAATCCGATGCCAAAAGCTCCCTAAATCCTCAGATTTTTGTTGGGGGAGTTTCATCAAATTTTCATAGCTTTTCACCCATTTTCATTGATTAGATTAAGGAAAATGATAGGGGTTTAATGGTCCAACAATGGATTAGGATTAGAAAATGTTACCTATGATCCTCTTCTTCGAATCCCACTGAAAATCGCCAATTCCCGAGCTCTCAATCGATTTTGGAGTTATGAATTTCAAACCCTCGGATTTTAGAATAAACAGCCCAGGGATTTCGCACCTACGGCTCCTCAACCGCACCTGCGGTACCGCACCTGCGTAATTTCCATCGCAAGTGCGGAAATCACTTAAGAAGCTTGGGGTCGCACCTGCAGTCACTTGGCCGCACCTGCGGTCCCCAGGACGCATCTGCGACCACAAGCCAACCCCACTCAAAACCGCACCTGCGACTAGGCCGTCCGCACTTGCGTGTCCGCACCTGCAGAAAAACCATCGCAGGTGCGAGACACCAGAAACAGGTCTGGTCCAGCAGCTCATAAGGTTCAAATCTCACCCGTAGGGCATCCGAAACAACACCGAGGCCCCCGGGACCTCAACCTAAGTTACCAACCGACCCAAATACCTTATTCAAACTTGGCCGAGCCTTAAAAACACATCTCATAACATCAAAATCATCAAATATGCATAGATTCACGCCTAAGAACTTAGGAAATTTCTAAAATCCACATTCGACGCCGAAACACGTTTAAACGCATCCGAATGACCTCAAATTTTTCACACAGGTCATAAATGACATTACGGACCTACTGTCGCTTTCGAAATTCCATTCCAAATCCGATATCAAAATCTCACCTATCGGCCGAAATCACCGAAATTCTAATTTTCGTCAATTCAAGCCTAAATCTACAACCGACCTCGAAAACACATTCCGAACTCGCTCCTAACCCCAAAATCGCTCAACGGAGCTAACGGAGTCGATGAAATTCCATTCCGATTCCGTCTTCCCACATCTCTAGCTACGGTCCAATTTCTAAAGTTAAAACTCACCTTAAAGGACTATATGTCTAAAACCACTCTGAATTTCACCTCTCAAGGCTCCGACATGTTACGTTAACATAATAAGACATGGGAGAAGTAGTTATTAGGGGATTGGGGCGCTAACTCTCAAACGACCGCCCAGGTCGTTACATCTCAGCGTTGGGGATCTCTTTTGAACCTCCTCCCCCCAGTTGCAGTCCATTTTTACCCTCTCTGCTTCAGATATTATACTAATATACCTAGACATGGGCTCGCATCGGCCCGGTGTGGAAGGAGGTCTATCGATGGTAAGGTCAGAAATTATTTCAAAATCACCAAATGCATTGTTCGATGCTCGGTGGATTTTTTTCTTTGCCCTTGGATGGGCGTGCGGAAGAAGAGATGCCTTCTTCTTGAGGCACCATCTTAGAAGTTTTCGCCATATCTATATCGAAGTTTCTGAAGGAAAAGATGGAGAAACAAGCATAGAAAGAAGATGAATGCAGAAGGGATTGGAGAATAGCTCTAAAAACTTAAAGATGATGGTAAAAGTATGGATGGCGTGCAAGTGTGGTATTTACAGAGATCATGTGGGCAACGCTTGAGGAACGGAAAAATTGAACCGTTAGCGGGTCGTGGGTTTCCCGGTGATCGTGTTGATAGTGACACCTGCATAGCTTTTGAAGAAGGCCATTTAATGCTTTGATGATCTGACGTCATGACGGAGATACCAAAGAGGCAAGCATTCGTGATCGTTTCTTATCATTCCACTCTAAGAAACACGAGGACTATCTGTATACGGCTAAAATCGGAGAGATCGATTTTGTGATTATTATTGCTTTCCAACTATCTATTTTCAGAAGGCTCGAGGCACGGTTTGAGGATTCAACCCCGAGGGTCTCTTATGCTCGACCTCTGGGCAGCACAAATCGGCAACAGTCATAGACGACCGGGAAATTTTCGAAAGGCGCGTGGCTTAAAGTTGACTAGGTCTACAAGAAAAGTACAAGTCCGTACCGTGACATTAAATAGTTATACCAGTTGTTTACCTTTGCAATAAATGCTTATGTACTATGTTGGGATTTCCCCTCTTATATAAATGGGGACTCTTGTCATTTTTTGCACACATGATATTCAATACAAGCAACCAGAACATTCTCTGCTCTCTAACTCAAACAACCCTTATTGTCTCTTTACTGATTTATTACTTAAGTTTATTGTATTTCTTTGATTGTTATTCATATTATTCATCATTGATCATAAATAGCCGTCTTCAAGGCCCTTAGAACTATTATTGCTTCATCGGTCATTCACCATTGTCACCGAGCCTCGACCTCGAGGCCCTAGCTTGGCTAACTCGAGACCCCGATTCAGGGCAATCTGGTTTGCCCGTTCTGATTTTATATCATCCTTATCTCGTTTCTTTAATTCACACCTAGCATCCGTTTCTTAACGACTAGTATTAAAATAAATCACGTATTTTTAAAACCACAAATCAAATCTAAAAATTACCATTTTCTAGGTAAACAACTACCGAGGTAGTACAATCGGTTCATGGATGCATCCCATGATATATATAAATATTGTCGAGGTGTGCGGCTCGATCCCCAGGAATAGGGAAACTCTTCGGATTACGAAATTGTGTATTTACAACTCCAAGGTAAGCCATAAAAGAATACTAATTTGCATCAATAATTAAGCACTGAGCCAAATCTCTAAGTAATGAAGCTCGATTTAACATAATATTTAACGAAGTTTTTCTTATTAATACAAGCAATTAAACTAGCAAGTTGAGTTCAAATAGTACAAGTAATAGCATAATAAAAGCCTATGTCTATCCGTACATAACATGAATTTTACCTACGCACGGATTCTCGTCACTTCCTGTATACGTATACCCACAATTAGAAGCAAATAACAATTTAAACACATGTGGGGTTAATTTCTTTTATAAGTTTAGGGAAGAGGTTTGCCTCATTTCTAATTCCACTTTTCGGTCCACAAATAACTCTAAAAGCCTCAAGTTGTTGCCGAACAATCCGAAACTAGTCAAAGGATGTACAAACTAATCAATAATTGCTCAAAAACTCATGATTTAACTACTAGAGTAATTACTCAATCCAATTTGGAATATTCCTAAAATTCACCGCCGCGCCCACGTGCCTGGATTCCGGATATTTTGTAAATAATCATTACTCATATCCTCACGAACACAAATATATAATTTTTACTCAATTTCGTAACCTTTTCGTGGTCAAATCTCATTTTTATCAAAATCTAGGTTTTTCAACAAACTCCTAAAATTTTCACGTTTTACATGTTAAAATCGACCCATAATCTATGTATTTAACTTACATTCAATATCTAGGTGAAAACACCTCTCCAAAAATCTCTAAAATCGTCCAAAAATGAGAGAAATGAATAAAACGGCAAAACTCTCGATTTTTATTAAGTCACTGTCCAAATGAGCCTTCTATGCTATCGCGAAGGCAAAACTCACGAACCTAGGAAAAGTCTTCTTCGCTATCGCGAGAAGCCATTTGCGAACGCGATGCACTAATTGTTACAACTCGCACCTTAGCATTAGGACGTGCCGTAGTAAATCCACGTGGGTTCGTAGGGATTATGTCTATTAGGAGGTTATAGAGGGTTTAAGTTATTATTATGAGACCTTGTAAATTTACGACCATGATACCATTAGATATTATGTTAGTGTGGTATTTTTCTTTTAGGTGAAGTATTTTAGTAAAAGTTTTATAAGTATAATTTTGGATAGTTACCATTGGTACTATTTTCGGATATGATAAATTATACAAATAATGTAAGAATGTTTATGGGATTTTCTTTATTGTAAAGTTAGAAATTATTTACTCACAAGAAAAGAACGTTATCTTTTTACCATTTTAAGAACTAAGCATACAAAAATTTGTACTCTTTATATGAGATTAGGAAAATTAAAAGTTGAAAAAATATATGTATTTTTACATTGATGTTTTAATTAAATGATAGTGTGTGAATTTATTTTACAGGGTACCACATGACCGTAATAGTACGGTGTATAAAGTGTATTAAAAAGAAGTAGAATTTTAAGTAATTTGAAACAATTCTTAATTATGTGGGTAATTAATTAATTACTGGGTAACGGAACACTACCTAATTACCTAATAAGTGGATAATGATTAACACTTTCTACCCCACCCCCAAGTGGCAGCTCCCCTTAAAGCATATGTATGACTCCGAACTCATATGAGATTAGGCGGCATATGATTAGGTGAGCAATATGTTTCCCTGACGATTTGATTGTTGACAAAATTGATTGTTGTCTTACTTAATTTTTCTATTCTAACGGTGGTAGAATTAGTTGGAAATAGTTTATCAAGTTAGCATTTGATGACATTCATCTTGCTGAAAAAAGTTTTCCTTATTTCGAAAATCACTCCTTTGAGAACTATATGAAGTTGTTCTTCATCTGCAAGTAAATTGAAGCAACTTAAAAATATTGAATGAGTTGATGTTTTTCTGTGTATCAAATAGAATCTCCATTCTTCTGTTTGGATTGTTGAACCTCTTTTAGATGATTATCGACCTCATGGAATTACATCATTGAAGTTCAGCAAATTATCATTGGGAAAAGAAAGATAAGTAGAAAGAAAATGACACCTTATATCAAAGATTACGATCCATAATCTGCAATACTATAGATAGATGATTGTTAGAGAATAGAAACTAATGGAATTTTGTGAAGACAACAGTTTATAAGTACAGAAAGAAAGTGAAGAATTGTCACGATCCAAACTGGAAGATCATGACTAGCACCCGGGCCATACTTGCCGAGCACCAACGTACATTTTATCTAACCTTCTTATTATCTTTAAGGGATAACGAGATCAATATAAATGGTAGATATTGATCATGAACATACATCACATGGGATGACAAGATTGCTAAGAAACTACATAAAAGGTATGAGCTACAATGTTGCTATTAAAGGCTATACAACAAAAAATATCCAACAAGGCATACCAAATTATACATGAGTTGACACCTGTCTATGAGCCTCTAAAGGAGC
>ML279069.1:0-19526 GCA_005239495.1 Nicotiana undulata
TTCTCCCCGATCACGAATCAAACCTGTGACTCGGGGGCCATGAATGCATGAATGCGTGTATGACACTGCATGAAGGTATATATATGTGTGTATATGTAGACACCATGGTACCGACTCGCCCACACTCAACGCGATCGGATACTCACACCTCACTTGATAGCCAAAGTTAGGATTTTCATTATATTATCCTCTTTGCTCATAATACTACCATGATTGAATAATTCAAGTATGAGAAGGAATTTTAATCACCTTCATTTAGCTCAACAACTCATTATTCGTTTACTATTTGCTCTTTATCAATTATATAGAAGTAACACAATTACTCAATTGGTGGGGTTCATAACTCTTATCTGAACGTTGTGTACATTAAATTCACAGCTATCCTAGCTCAATTTCATCATCAAATATCAGTAATAACTTGTACAAAACGTCAAATAATATCAAACAACAATTAGAACATGCTCGTGGGTCCTACGGCTACCCAACATACAGTATAGATGCCACGTACGGACTCTCGTCACGTGGTACGTACGTAGCCCCCCTCAACGAGCACAATTAGCAATCAAGAGCCTAGGGGACATTTCCCCCTTACAAAGTTTGGAAAGGAGACTCACCTGAACAAGTGCTCCTCCGGCCAACGGACCGATCAACACAACGATCGAATCCTCCGAATCACCCTCGATGGCTCGCAACTAGCCAAAAGCACACAATTATAATAATTTAGGAAGATTCGAGGAGGATTTATCAACTATTTCCCTAAAAACGTATTCTTGACGTACGTGGAAATTCAACTCCGAGCTTCGGCGTCCGGAAAATTATAATTCTTGAAGAGACGCGTTATACCGTCNCCAAGATATCTGTTCTGGAGCTCTTGGGGTCGTCAACAATGAAAGAAATGTTATTTTAGGAAATGAATTCGCGACTTGGCCTTTTAAATGAAACTGCCCAGCAGTTTCCGCACCTGCGGGATTTTGTCCGCGCCTGCAGAGAATAGGTCGCGCCTGCGATGGCCTGGGCCCCTGGGAAAGGTCGCTCCTGCGGGGCTTTTTCCGCTCCTGCGGAGCCGCGCCCGCGGAGAGAAGGTCGCTTCTGCGACAGGAGCCGCACCTGCGAGGGAAATTCCGCTGGTGCGAACCTCGCGCCTGCGGCTCATGGACCGCAGGTGCGGTCACTTTAGTAAATTCCCACGAGCAGTTCAATTGCTGGTTTTTGACCCCGGTCGGGGTCCGGGAGACCCCTGGGCCCACCCGAGCCCTCGACAAATTATACCAACAAGTCCCAAATCACATGACGGACTTGCTCGAGCTCTCAGAACACTAGAAACATCATTCAAACCAAGAATCATTCTCCAAAACCCCTTAGATCAAACTTAGGATTTCAAGAGAAATTTCAACGGCTCATCAATACACCGAAGGTCTACACTGCTCGGAATGACCCCAAATTTTGCGGACAAGTCACAAATGACTGTACGAAACTACTGCCAGTTCCGGAATTCCATTCGGACCATGCTATCATGAGGTCCAATTCCAGGCTGAATTCCAAATCACATGAAATCCTGAATTCCCATTCAGGTGCCAAAATATTCTCGGGTCATCAAAAACCCGAGGAGAACACAATCCCAAGTCCAAAATCATCATCCGGAGCTACTGGAGCTGTCAGAACTCGATTTCGAGGTCATTTTCTCAAAATGCTGCTCGGAACCAAAATCAGCCAAATAGGCTAGCCTTCAGGAACCAAGTGTTCCTGAACTGGCCAAAACACTTCCGAATCTCGAACTACCGGCCCACACAAGTCATAAGGCATGAGTAGTCGCTATGGGAAGAGTCATTCACGGGAACAGAGTCCCAACACACGAAACGACCGGCTGGGTCGTTACAATTTAATTAATTGATTGATTACTTTAGATTGATTAGACTATACTCCTTATTATACTTAGTTGCTTAAGGGTGATTAATTCTTAATTAATTTATTTAAATTGATTCTTTAGACTTGTTCATCATTTTAGGAATTAGGTGAATTGTCGGGTATTGACTAATTCTAATCTAAAACACGTGAGACTAATCCCTATTAAAGAAGGATCGACATTCAATAATGTATGAAATTTAATTTCAATTTTAAGGTTATTTGGGACTGAAAACAGAATTAATTAAAGACTTAATCATTTCAAAAGGTTAGAATCACGGATTATTATTACTCAAGTTTGAACAAAATTTTCAAACCAATTTAGAAATCAGATAACCCAAGCGAAGTCCTAATATCTTTAATCGATTGATGACTAATTATAAACCATGATGCATAATCAATGAACTAATCAATGATTAACAAAACAGGGTTGGCAAACATAAGTAAACGTTCGTGATTGAATTTTAGCAAAAATCGACAAATGACAGAGAAACCTAGAATGACTAAACAAGACTGCCAAAAATAATCAAGAACATGCATGACATGTTAACAACTGAACTATCAACACGAAGGCAGCGCGAAGAGAATAACAATCATATATGCGAAACAGTAACAACAACAAAAAGGATCTAGGACAATAAAACATGGTTATCAAAGAACCCCAATTACTAATTAACCTAAACATGACCATCACAACATGCTTTTAGAGCCAAACTAATTGAGATGAAGAACAAGAACAAGTGGAAGAAGATAGTGACAGAAAAAAACAAAAATGTAGACTAAACGGTGGTTTTCATGATCTGATTTTCAGAAAACAAAGAGAAATATCAGGGGAAGAGGGGAGGTACCAGTGATGGCGGTTTGGACGAGTTCCGGTGACTTTGCCAGAATTTGGTCGGACTCCGGCGACCTCCAAAAGTGACCCTTACTCACATGAATCGACGGCTCATGTCGAGAGCCATCGACGCATGTGAGTTTGATTCACAGAGCCGCTTGGAATTGTCGGTGGCACGGTTTAGGGTTTCATCAGTTCTTTGATTTGAAATTACTCGTAAATAGTTGGTTGTTTGGGGAAACCAACGTTGGGAAGGGGTTGAGTAGACCATGGGGGTTATTTGGTATCAATTTGAGGTTGATTGGTGGTCCTCCGCCTCCAGAGGCGATTTTCGGCCTGCAGAGCTAGGGCGGCGGACAACAGGGCTACGGTGGTCCGGTGGTCAGTCTCTAGAGGGGGTGAGAGATGAGTTGGGAGGAGGGGGTATTAGACTTTAGTTAATGGGGGGTAGGGGGGCTTGTGGAACCGTTATATAGTCGAGGGGTGTGGGGTTCGGAACCGTTGGATCAAGATGATCCAATGACTGGGGGATGAGGGTGGTAAACGGGGTCGTTTTGGACGGGTGATGGGGCAGGCCGGGTTGGGATTTAACTGGGCTGGACGTGAGTGAGGGTGTAGAGAATGAATTGGGCCTGGGTCCTTCTTGGCCCAGGTCTGATTTTAACACTCTAGGCTAAATTTGAACTTAATTACTTTAATTAAAATCAAATCTAATTAAATTCAAAATGTAATATATAATTTAATCTCATTTTTTTCTAACTATAGACTAATTAAGAATAAAATAATTAATTTAATACTCCTAATTAAGTCCATGATTTTTTGGATAAAATGACTAATTTTAGTAATTTAGTTATCAAAACTACATTACATCAAATAATCGTCATTCGTTCGTTATTCAATTAATTACAAATAATAAATTCGTAATTTCTTGATGCAATTTCAATAATTTTTTAGAAGATGAATTATGGATATGCAAATGCAAATAATTCACAATTAATCAATAAAAAACAACAAAATTCATAACATCAATTGATTTATTGAGATTTTTATAGGATGATATGGCGAGCAAAAATCACGCGCTCACAACTACCCCTCTTTGCTTGAAAACACGAAGAGTTTTCGGGCAAAGACAAAGTGAGCAGCAATAAACGACTTTTACCCATTCATATGTTCCATTGTGAAGCGTTTTTGAAAAGTTTGACCAAACACATGCTTTAGAGGTTGCCTACATATCCTTGGCTATAAAGGAATCAGATTAGTGTAGTTCTGGACGTTTTGGTAGCTGGGGCTACTGAATATCTGTGGTTTCGCTGCGGTTGCTGTTGTTACTGCTGCTGATCCCTTATGACACCAAAGTAGCAAAAATGGAGAAGACTAAACTAAACCTATCAACTATGAGTTACAAGAGTCCTGTCTATTAGTTTGCTGAAGCCTGATCTTGAATCTTGGATGCTTTTACACAAACTTGATCTGGACCTTGATGCTTGTTAGTTGTAGGCGCTGGTTCAAACTTCTTCAGCATTTCGAGCCAAAAGGGATATGCGCCGCTTGTTACTTCAACTTTGTCTTAAGCGTTATATATCTTTTCTGTTTCCGCACCTTGGATTCAACCTTCTCTTTCCTCTTTTGTCTTATTATTTTGGATCGAAACTTCTTCCTTTGGTCGTATCGAGTCCATTGTAATCTGCACAAAAATCTAAGAAAACAAACGAACGAAATTTACTGCCCCAGTTTTCACAAGGAAACTTTCGTGAGTTATTGTAAACAAATCTATACTACTTTATTATTGAAAGCGGTGAAAAGGCTGGAAATAGTGCACCTGAAGTTATTGTAGACTAGGGGGTGGATACCTTATATCCCAAAGCAAGATCCACTAGGGGTGGCAAAAAGGAAATCAACTAGGGATTGCATAACTCTTTGCTGGGGAGGAGGTCAATTAGGGAATGTATACCCTCAATTGAAAAGGAAATCCAATCAGGGAATGTATACCCTTAATCGGAAAGGAAAGCAACAATTAGGGAATGTATACCCTTAATCGGCATCGACTAGGGAGCGTGTACACCCATGTCGGGAAAAGAAAATCAATTAGGGAATGTATACCCTTAATTGGAAAAGAAGACATCAATTATGGAATGTATACCCTTAATTGGAAAAGGAAATCATCAATTAGGGAATATATAGCCTTAATTGGCATCGACCAGGGAGTGTATACACCCATGTCGGAAAAAGAAAATCAATTAGGGAATGTATACCCTTAATTGGAAAAGAGAAACATCAATTAGGGAATGTATACCCTTAATTGGAAAAGAGAAACATCAATTAGGGAATGTATACCCTTAATTGGAAAGGAAATCATCAACTAGGGAATGTATACCCTTAATTGGAAAGGAAATCATCAACTAGGGAATGTATACCCTTAATTGGAAAGGAAATCATCAATTAGGGAATTTATACCCTTAATTAGAAAGGAAATCATCAACTAGGAAATGTATACCCTTAATTGGATAACGAAAACATCAATTAGGGAGTGTATATCCTTAATTGGCATCGACTAGGGAGCGTGTACACCCATGTCGGGAAAAAGAAAATCAATTAGGGAATGTATACCCTTAATTGGAAAGGAAATCATCAATTAGGGAATGTATACCCTTAATTGGATAACGAAAACATCAATTAGGGATGTATACCCTTAATTGGCATCGACTAGGGAGCATGTACTCCCATGTCGGAAAAGGCGTAGCTAGGGTCTAGAGACCCTATGCCACTTCAGCTTTGAGTTGTTTTCAACACTTCTCTCTTCTTCTTTTTAATGGATGCGGGAACAGATTTTGAAGAAAACTTCCCTTTTGGAGTTGTCGCTGCAGAGCTGCTTCTAGATCTTGCGCCTTTTCTCTTGGTTGCACCTGCTTTTGCACGGTTGCTTTTGAGTTTCACCTGTTTCTTATTTCAACAAAGAACAATTTATTAGTTTGAAACGGTGGTTGGCTTTGCGGCCTTGATTATTTCAACTATTTGATCTCGGCTCTGTTGACGAAGATCTCAACCGCCTGCTTGCTGGCTGGGGATTGGGTTTCATCTCTAATCCCGGGGACCTTGGCTTTCCAGGTTTTACCATTGCGATTTGGTCACGTAGGACCCAACATTTTGTCTTGACTTTGTAGGCCTTTCACTTGCTTTCCTTTTGGGGTTTCCAGAGTGTCGGGGGGAGTTTTGGCCCCTCAAATTCTGCTGCAACGGTTAGTCGGGGGACTTAACCTTTCCAACTTTATTTCGCCTCAATCGAATTTCTGGTTTTTTCCTCCAAGTTTATCTTCAAAGCATTTGGAATATTTCGGGTTTTTCAAACCTTGCCGAGAGGGTTAGCCACGTGGGACTCAACCTTTCACTTCATTCGCCTTTATAGGCACTTCAATTTGATTTTCTCCTTTCAAGGGTTTTCGAGTTTGAAGCATTGACCGATATGGCCAGTCGAGATCGACTCGATGCCCCCTGATGAGGCTGGGTGCCTTTTGCATATTAGCCCGTGTCAAATGAGAGCCCTGTAAATCAGTTTTGCCATCCTTTCTTTGTTTTGCCTTAAAATATAGAGTCAGACTGAAAGGGATTGAAAGAAAATAACAAAGGAATGGAGACAATGAATTTTGACAAGAAATATCCCTTTTTGGGGAGAGAAAAAGGACTTATCTAGAGTGCACGCGGCTTTCAATGAACATGACATGCGTCTTGGACTGGATGCCTGATCTATATAAACCACCTGACTCTCAGAAATTCGTCACAACTTTTTAACTTGAGGTTGAGAAACCTTGCCCCAGATCATGTCGGTATCAATGACCAATCATCCTTTTTTGATTAGCGGTGCCCTTTTCGGGTTTTCACCAGCTAACCTCTCTCATTTCTCTTCTCGCCATCGCCCAGTAGTGCTCTTTGCGAGTTTTCACCATCAAGACTCTCTCGTTTTTTTTTTTACTTTAATTTCTCTACTCTCCGTCGCCTTATGATGCCCGTGTGGGTTTTCACCGATAAGACTCTCTCATTTTAATTTCTCTCATCGCTTGTATGAGGTTCAAATAGATGTATCTTCTCATTCTGGCTTATCTTCGCCGATCGATCAGAAGGACTTGAATAGAATTTGGGGGGCGAAAGAATTCGTATTGAATTACAACCTTGGAACTTTCAGGCGAATCAATGTCGAATCTCAACACTTGCCCCAGCTTAAACTCTTGGGGAAAATGTGGATTTTTATTTGGTGTGACTGAACCCCAGGGAGAGGCTGCCTACGTATCCTTTCGGAGTCAAGTCAGACGTAGTTCTGTCAAACATTTTTGTTTTTGTTTCGATTTTTGTTTTGCTTTTGATTTCTTTTGATTTTTCTTTCTTCTCTTTTTTTTTTCTTTTTTTTTTCCTTTTTTTTCTCTTTTTTTTTCTTTTCTGATTTTTCTTCTTTCCTTTCTCCCTTTTTTTTTAAGTTCCAAGGAGGTTAGTCAAAGAAGAGTAACCGACTCAAAGGGTTTACAAAATGGTAGTGTTTGGGGTAGCATGAATGAAAAGCCTTCATCATTTTGATCAACCGTGTTGTCATCATTAAGAGGTCAAACGTAATACCTTTTGACTGCATCTGCATTGACAGCCGTTTCGGGGTCATTTCCTTCGATGTCTCTCAAATGCAATGCTCTTTTAGGAAGTAATTTCCTTATGATGTACGGACCTCTCCAATTCGGGGCGAATTTTCCTTTCGCCTCTTCGTGGTGTGGGAGGATACGTCTTAACACAAGTTTCCCTACTTCAAAGTTCCTAGGCCGCACTTTCTTGTTGTAGGCATGGGCCATTCTTCGTTGGTACAACTGCCCGTGGCAAAGCGCGACCATCCTTTTCTCATCGATCAACGTTAATTGCTCCAATCGGGTCTTGACCCATTCGTCATCCTCGATTTCTGCTTCGACAATAATCCGAAGGGAGGGAATTTCAACTTCTGCGGGTATTACTACTTCCTTTCCATAGACTAATAGATAAGGAGTAGCTCCAACCGACGTGCGCACTGTTGTACGATATCCCAGTAATGCGAAGGGCAATTTCTCGTGCCATTGCCTGGAAGTTTGAATCATTTTCCTGAGGATTTTCTTAATATTTTTGTTTGCCGTCTCAACAACGCCATTTGCTTTTGGCCAGAGGGGTGGAATTACGGTGGGTGATTTGGAACTGTTCCCTCATCAAGTTACTGTTTAGATTCGCGGCATTGTCGGTAATGATAGTCTTTGGGATACCAAAATGATAGATGATATTAGAGTGCACGAAATCCACCACCGCCTTCTTGGTGACAGCTTTGAATGTGACTGCCTCGACCCATTTTGTGAAATAGTCAATGGCGACCAGAATAAATCGGTGCCCATTTGAGGCCCTCGGCTCGATCGGCCCGATGGCATCCATTCCCTAGGCGACAAACGGCCAAGTGCTGACATAAGATGTAATTCTAATGGTGGTGCGTGGATCAAATCGCCGTGTATTTGACACTTGTGGCATTTCCGGACAAAGCTAAAACAATCTTTCTCCATGGTCATCCAATTATACCCAGCCCGCAAGATTTTCTTTGCGAGGACGTATCCGTTCATGTGGGGACCGCATACTCCTGAGTGCACCTCGTTCATAATCTTTTCGGCTTCCTTGGCATCTATGCACCTTAATAGATTCAGATCGGGAGTCCTTTTATACAGTACTTCCCCACTTAGGAAGAAACTGATGGCGAGTCTCCGGATGGTTCTCTTTTGGTCCCCATTGGCCTGCTCTGGATATTCTCTTGTTTTTAAGAAACTTTTGATATCGTGATACCATGGTTGGATATCGGGCTCTACTTCGATTGTGTTGCAATAACCATGTCTTTCCTTGATTTGAATTTCCAACGGGTCGATGTGAACATTACCCAGATATGGCAGCATTGCCGCTACAGTAGCAAGTGCATCGGCTAGCTCGTTGTGGCATCGAGGAATATATCTGAACTTGACAACTTTGAATCGTTTGCTAAGATCTTCCACATGTTGCCTGCATGGAAGGAGCTTAACATCCCGAGTTTCCCACTCTCCTTGAGCCTGCTTGATAATCAAATCTGAATCTCCCATGATCAATAACTCTTCTACATACATGTCGATGGCCATGTTCATACCCATTAAACAAGCTTCATATTCGGCAGTATTGTTTGTACAGAAGAATCGAAGGCGGGCCGTGGCGGGATAGTGCTGTCCCGTGGATAAAATCAAGATTGCCCCGATCCCAACACCTTTTGCATTTACATCTTTTCCTCGTCTGGGAAGTATGTACTTAGGGGTCGGTAGTCGTCATCGACAGGATTTTCTTCCAAGTGATCTGCCAAAGCCTGGGCCTTCATAGCCGTACGAGTGACGTAGACTATGTCGAATTCGGTGAGCAGAATCTGCCACTTAGCTAATCTCCCGTTGGGCATTGGCTTTTGGAATATGTACTTTAACGGGTCTAATCTAGTGATGAGGCAGGTGGTATAAGCCAATAAATAATGCCGGAGTTTCTGAGCAACCCAAGTTAGAGCGCATCACGTTCTTTCCAATAGCGTATACTTGGCTTCGTAGCTCGTGAACTTCTTGCTCAAGTAATATATGGCCTGTTCTTTCTTCCCGGTTGCGTCATGTTGCCCGAGAACACATCCGAAGGAATTTTCCAACACCGTTAGATATAAGAACAGAGGCCTTCCTGGTTCCGGTGGGACTAGCACTGGCGGGTTCGACAAATATTCTTTGATTTTGTCGAAAGTGTTCTGGCATTCGTCCGTCCATTTGATGGCTGCATCTTTCTTCAACAGCTTGAATATAGGCTCACAAGTGGACGTCAACTGAGCGATGAACCTGCTGATGTAATTCAACCTACCCAACAGGCTCATGACCTCCTTCTTGGTTCTTGGTGGTGGGAGATCCCGAATAGATTTTATCTTTGTTGGGTCAAGCATGATGCCCTGTCGACTGACTATAAACCCTAGTAATTTCCCAGACGGAACTCCGAAGGCACACTTGGTCGGGTTTAGTTTTAGATCATACTTACGCAGGCGTTCGTAGAATTTCCTCAAATGGTGGACATGGTCACCTTGCATCCTAGATTTAATAATCACATCATCCGCGTATACCTCAATCTCCTGATGCATCATGTCGTGGAAAATGGCGGTCATGGCCCTCATGTATGTTTCCCCGGCGTTCTTTAGGCCGAATGGCATGACTCGGTAACAGTAGGTGCCCCAGGGTGTAGTGAAAGCCGTCTTTTCTGCATCTTCTTCATCCATCAGTACCTGGTGGTATCCAGCATAGCAATCCACAAAAGACTGCACCTTATGCTTGGCACAATTGTCAACCAGGATATGTATTTTTGGTAGTGGAAAGTTATCTTTAGGGCTTGCTTTATTCAAATCTCTATAATCGACACATACTCTGACTTTTCCGCCCTTTTTAGGTACTTGAACCACATTGGCTAGCCAGGTCGTGTATTGGACCACCCGGATCACTCCCACTTTTAATTGTTTAGTGACCTCTTCTTTGATTTTGTCACTCATGTCTGTTTTAAATTTCCTCTGCTTTTGTTGGGCGGGTGGATGACCGGGGCAGGTCGGCAATTTGTGTACTACCAAATCTACACTTAGTCCGGGCATGTCGTCGTAGGACCAAGCAAACACGTCTTTGAACTCAAGTAGGAGTTGAATCAAAACGTCCTTAGTTCTTTCATCAGTGTGGACATGGTTTCTCGAACCTCTTCTGCACTACCCAAGTTGACGGGTTCTGTTTCGTTTAAGTTCGGCTTAGGCTTATTCTTGAATTGTTCTAATTCTCGATTAATTTCCCTAAAAGCCTCTTGTTCGTCATATTCTGGTTCTTGACTCATTATTTCGAGGTTAGACAGCGTATTAAGATCAAGGCATGAAGTCCGCAAGCATGTCATGTTATTTAAAGCAGCATTATTAGGACTGAAAATAAGAAAAATAAGCAAAAATCAGAAGGAATAATAGACTATGAAATTTTGATTTCATTTCATTGAATTCGAACATAAGAGGGTTTACATCGGAATTCAAAAAGGCAGTAAATTAAAAACACCTTGAGTTACACCCTGAAATAACTCATAATGCAGGAAAGATGGAAACACTGAACTACCGAGTCTCCCGCCTGACGGGGAATGGAGTAGCCTTCCAATTCTGCAACTTGGCGTTTGGGCCCATGTATTGCACCTCAGCGGTGCTTGAACCTTCTCCCAACTGGACCATGTTGGTTTCATACGACATCTGCTTCATTGCCTCACAGATTCCCTCGATCTCTTCGGCCATAAAGTCCTCTTCTTTTTCTTCGACATATTGCGGTTTGATGAAAGTCTCAGCAATATGTGGGACCGGCTGAGGTAGGTCTCATCCCTTGCTTTTACGGGCGTCAGCCCACTTCCCATCTTCATCTGAGGCTTGGAAACTATGCCGAAGAATTTTTTAGTGGAAGGTAGAGAGATCGGTTCAGTGATACCTTGCAAGGACAAGCCAAGCCCCTTTACGGATCTATATCCATGTCTAATCATGTTGGTAGCGACCATGATCGTTGCATTTGATAGGCAGGGTTGTGGGCATGGAGCACCTTCTTCATGTTGGTCGGCCGACACAATTTCAAACGCTTCATAGACAATGTGCTCACTCCCATCTCTGGCTTCAAGACAAGGGATCGATGGGTCTATGTAGATTGACTGCTCGTCCTCCCCGTGGACCACTATCTCCTGGTTTTCATATTCGAATTTGACCATTTGATGGAGAGTATAGGGTACGGCTCCTACGGCATGAATCCACGGTCTTCCTAGCAAGAAATTGTATGAGGTATCCATGTCTAGGATTTGGAAGGTTACAGTGAAGTCCACAGGGCCGATCATCATGGCTATGTCTATTTCGCCAATGGTGTCCCTTTTGATTCCATCGAAGGCACGGACACAGACATTATTCGTCCTGATCCTCTCAGTACTGATTCTCATTCCTTGTAGTGTGGATAAAGGGCAAATATCTACCCTGGAACCTCCATCAAGCATAACTCTCTTCACATAATATCCCTCACTTTTAACTGTGAAGTGTAAGGCCTTGTTGTGAGCAGCTCCTTCGGGCGGTAGATCATCCTGGCTAAAAGAAATATTGTTTACTGCAAAGAAACGCTCGGCCATTCTTTCCAATTGTTCGACTGAGGTCTCTGCCGGCACATACGCTTCATTCAGCGTTTTCAAAAGTATTTTCTGATGCTCGCTTGAGCCCATCAACAAAGATAAGAGTGACACTTGATCAGGAGTTTTCCTGAGTTCCGCAATTGTGGCATATTCAATCATGTTCATCTTTTTAAAGAACTCCTCAGCTTCCTCGGCAGCGATAAGTCTTTTAAGAGGGAAGCGTTTGTGCTTGTTTTTGGCTAGCTCCTTCAAATTGAGGTATCCTTCAGAGGAGTTCGCTTCGATTGCTTCCCCTGTGATTTCTTTCCCTTTGTATGTTACTTCCATCTTTTTATAGTTCCAAGGGACGACAATAGTATTTTTTATGGGAGTTTGCGGCGCGCGGCTAATAACCATGGGTTCATTCAGCCTGGGTGAAATTATTTGCCCCCGCGCCACGTATGTCCCCTTTGTGTATACATTGTCGGGCCGTTTGTCATGGCCCTGTTAAATTGTAGCCTTCTGGGCGGGCTCAACATACCTTGTTCTTTTTTGAGTTCCCTGGGGACGTAAAGAACGGTGTCTTTAGAAGATTCTACCTTTGTCTTAGCTTCGGCTTTCCCCGTGGCTTGAGGAACGGTATTACTCTTTTTTATTCCCTTGGCGGGCTTGGGTGTCGCCTTGGGCTTTTTCTCTGCGTCTATGATGGCAATGATGGCCTTTAAAGTTGGGTCAAAATCGTGGTCCTCGCAGATCATGCCGATAACGGGCCCATTGTTATGGGCGGGTAATGGATTGTTAGTCACATTGGGAGCCTCTTCATCCCTTACCTTATTTTGCTCTATAAGATTTTCCACAGCCCGCCTTAGAGTCCAGCAATCCTCTGTGTCATGTCCCTCAGCCCAGAAATGGTAGGCACAATTGGTTCCGGGTTTGTATGACATTGATGCTGGGTTTTGTCTGGTCGGAGGTACGGGCTGCAGAAGCCCTATATGGACCAATTTTGGGAAAAGATTTGAATATGGCTCACCGATAGGAGTGAAATTGGGTCTCCTCGGGGGCTTACGGGGGTAAGCATCGTATGGGTAGTTGTTTTGGGGAGGGCGTGGAGTGTATGGAGCTGGGGGAGGATGGTTATTTCTCAGGGGCGGAGCTCTGTTCTGGTTGTATTGTTGTTGCGGCCGGAAATGCGGCTGAGCGTTCATTACTTCATAGGGAAAAAGAGATGTATTGTAAGCTGCATTTTGGTGAGCGTAATAGTGTTGGGAGGTTTTGGGTAATGGACTTGAGTGTTGCCGAGGACCCATGACATCGGAAGCCATCATAGCCCCTTCTTATTTCTTATTTCTTCTTCCTGTTGGCTGCACTCCCGGATCCATTTTGGATGGTCTGGGAAGTTGCTCTTATGGCTTATTGGCTTAGGATTCGACCGGTCTTTAATCCATTATCAACCATTTCCCCGATTTTGATTGCTTCTGCAAAGGGTTTGCCCATGGCGGACATCATATTTTGAAAGTAATCCGCTTCTTGTGCTTGTAGAAAAACACTGACCATTTCGACCTCATCCATCAGAGGTTTGACCCTAGATGCCTGCTCGTGACACTTAATAGCGTACTCTCTGAAACTTTCTGAGGACTTCTTTTTGAGGTTGGATAGAGAGTTTCTATCGGGAGCAATATCCATGTTGTATTGGAATTGTCGAACAAAGTCCCGGGCTAGGTCATCCCACACGTGCTAGCGGGATATATCCTGGTCCATGTACCATTCTGATGCAATCCCTGTTAAGCTCTCTCCAAAATATGCCATGAGAAGTTCCTCTTTCCCACCTGCTCCTCGGAGTTGGTTGCAATACCTTTTCAGATGAGCGATGGGGTCCCCATGTCCATCATATTTTTCGAACTTGGGGGTTTTGAACCCGAGAGGCAAATGGACGTGTGGGAACATGCACAAATCGGCGTAGGAAACGCTTTTCTGCCCGCTCAGCCCCTGTATGTTCTTGAGGCTTTGCTCGATGCTCTTCATTTTCTGAGCCATTTCTTCGTGCTTGGGGCTTTTCTTATCTCGTCCCAAAGTAACTTCATACTGAGGTTGCTGGGGGTGTGAATCAGGAGTGACATGAGTGGCACCCAGAAATGATGGCGTTTGGAATGCAAATGTCGGCGGCTCAAAGCTGGGCCCAGTGATAGTTGGTGGAGCCGTGGCAGAGCTCGGTGGTGCAGTGAAGATGTTTGATGATGCACCGGAGAACAAGACCTTGGAGTGAACCTCAGAAGGTCTTCCGGCAAAGTGAGCCGACATAGTTGGGTATCCGAGCGGTGTGGTCAGGTAACTTATAGGGATGTTAGAAGTTCTGGCCATCCTGGGGATTATCTCGGGGAAACCCGGGATGGAACTGGGCGGGTTCCCTACCATTGGACCACGCATCCCACATTTCTATCATGCAGCAACGCATGATCCTATTCTCTTCAGCTGTAGCTGACTCAGACGTTGGGATGACTGGAGTCGGGTCCTCTACCGTAGAGTTGACGATTGATAAGTGGCTTTTGAATGTCATTTCTACGCTTCCCTTTGATCTAGTGAAGTAAGGATGGGGAGCCAGGTTACCGCAAAACCAACCATCCTAAAAAAACACCTTTAAGAGTGAACCAACGAAACGTTAGGTCGAAGCATTTTATCACATAGGGAAATCGCATGTTTGGGGTATGCAATTCACCTAGGCAATTAAACGCTTTCTATATGTTTTGCAAAGGTTGTGTGTCTCATCCCGGCTTTATTTTCTCGGATTTGAACTTTCCTTTCATTTTTTGTCCTATTTTCATCCTTTTGCCTTTCTCTATCACTCTTTTTTTTTCATTCATCGTATTATGATATATTATTTTCTTGCTCTTTTATTTCTCTCTCACTTTCATTTCTTAAGATTATGATCGAATCCTATATGGATTGTCTACGTACCACGGCGCCGCGTGAATCAGATCATCACGTAGTTCAAAGGACAAAACTGAAGGAAAGAAATAAACATTTTCCAAAACTTTCATTCATTGGATAAAATACTTTCAACTTCAGGGGAAACTTCAGTACATTTTGAAACTTTTAAAGACTATAAAAGACTTAAGACACACTTTCTTGGAAATGTAAAAACTACAGCGGACTTGGACATGACTGCAGCAGGAAAATAAAATACAGACTCGAGAAATATCAAAAGTACATCAGTGCTTCCATTGCTTCAGGCACCCGTGGGGCATCGTTCGGCCTTGCCACGGGCCTGCGTGCTATATCTTGTTGGAGGCGGTATAGGTCATCCATTATCTTGTGGACGAAGATCATAACCGCTGAGAAGAAGGTGGTCCGAGTCATGTCTTCGCATTCTTGGCATTTGGTGACAATGTAATCGACTATCTCCCGGACCCTTTGTCTGATAATACCTTTCTCCTGAAGTAGGCGCCCAATCTGTTGAGATCTTGCCTCTAAAGCCTGGGCGTCTTTGTGAGTCTGCTTTTCCCACTGTCGCAATTCCTCTTCCAACTGGGCTATCATGTCATAACACTGTTCTCTTTCTGCCTTAAACCTTTGTGCTTGCTCGGCCATCTCGTCTTCAAAGGTGTCCATTCTTTCTTTCAAACCCAGAACTTCTTGGTCGTGGTTTCTCTTCAATTTTTGCACGAATTCTGCCCTTTCTTCGGCATTCTTTTCCAACTTTGCTCGAGCTCGGGTCAAATCTTCCTCGGCATTGTCCAAATCGTCCCCATAGCTACGCAACTTTTGCCTGAGACTGGTGACAAGTCTTTCGTCGGCTCTACTTCTTTCGGGGTTTTCAATGGCTATCCTCATTTTATGAATTTGAGCTCTGAGGGTTTCATTTTCTTTGTTCAACCTGTTTCTTTCCCCTTCGGCCGCAGCAGTTTGTAAAGTATTTTCAAATTTGAGTTCCTGGATCTGGGCCTCCAGTTTGCTTATTGTGGCCCGGTAGTTGTTTTCCTTTTCTATCCAACCCCAATGTTCTTGTGTTTGCTCCGTAAAATGCTGTACGTGAGGTCTTTTCGCAGGTCGCTCTGATTCTTGGTGCTCTCGGCCTCTCTACCATACCAAGAAATATAGTATGGATCTACTTCCCCTTGAGATAAGTTTCTTACTCGAGTTTGAGGTTCTAAGAATCTGCACTGGTTCCAAATCTGACGGACCCTGCTTTCCGGAAATGCAGCTCTCGGACACAACCCAATGGCTTGTTGTCTTAAGTCCTCATCATGTGGAATGCCTTGTTGTCTACCCAATTGCCGTAGGACCCGATGTGGGGCATATGACTGGATACTTCGCAGACCCATTAACAAAAGATAGCACACTTCAACGGACATATTGATAACCTCGCCGACAGGGAGCCATCCAAAAGTCCACTCAATTCGGTCGGCGGTCAATGAACTCAGATGTGAGTGCCAAGCTTCTGTGCCCTCAGGAAATTTGTGGCCTTCTACCTGAGTATTGTGTTCTTCAATACAATTCAGACCGGTTAAACCATAGTTCATGTAACCTGGGTGGTGACAGAGGTGCTCGATCATCCCAATCTGTAGGAGCAGGTTGCACCCTTCAAAGAACTTTCCCCCTGACTAGCAAATTGTTAGGGCACGGTAAATTTAGGCTAAGATCATTGGTATAAGAGTGACATTGTTCTTTTTTGTCATGAAATCTGCCATCCCTACCAGTCCGATGTCTATCGGTCCGTCAGCTCGGGGGCATATTACAGTGCCCAGGAATGCTACCACAAAAGCCAACCCTCTGCGAGCTTCCCATTTAGCCTGGTTCTTGTGGTGAGTCAGACCGGTATTTTCAGCTTCATATCTAGAGGGTCTCCATACCGTTTGTACAAAAAATAGAAAGTGCAGAACCCTTTATCCAGGTGTGAGTCTTGGGTGTCACGACTAATGTTCAAGAGATGCAAGAACTTGTGTGGAGTCACCGCCCTGGGTGCCACCGGATACCGACTCCTAAGATTGTCACTGAGACCAACATACCCCATTTGTCACGACCCAAAACCGATCCAGGTCGTGATGGCGCCTAACGGCGAGGTTAGGCAAGCCAACGAGCAACAATAACAATAAAAATGCGGAATACAATAACAATATGGGGTAAGGCCGTAGAAACAAGTTGAACCACAGCTAGGCCATATATATATACAACCCCGATAACTACAACAAGTGTGTGCCAAGACTAGTGTCACAATGTCAACGGGCGGCTACATAGATACAACAGTAGAAATACATATACAAAATATACAAGCCGCAGTCTGGAACAAAAGACTGAGCAAAATGAAACTAGAAGGCTCCAGAGGTGCTGTCAGGAAAGTGCCAAAAAGACAGCTCACCTTGTGGAGCGACGCCGCGATCAGTACCTATCAGCTGACGGACGAACAGAAGAACCAGCCTCAATACTTGCACAGTCAAGTGCAGAAAAAGAAAAAAAATGCAGCATGAGTACATATAAACAAATATGTACCCAGTGAGTATCCCGTCTAAACTCGTAAAGAGTAGTGACGAGAGGTAGAATACATACTCACTAAGGTCCAGTACATAAATAAATAAAGTACATACCGAGCGATAAATCATGTGAGAAAAATACATCAAGTAAAGACATGTAATCAACAAACATGTAACTGATCTTAAACATAACCTTTCTTTGTAGATTGATCATATGTATCACTTGTTTTCCTTCTCATTGTCTGAAATGTCTTATCTTATTATCTCAATTGTTCACGTTCCAGTACTCAGTACCGTTTCTCAACTCACCATCGTATGATTCCAACTCAATGTAAATGCTGATGAATGCAAATGTGTATATACATATATATATATATATCCGACACGGACAAGACTATCGGCCGAAGTCATAACGGTGGGTCATAAGGCCTGACTCGGTCATAAATCTCCACACGTTCGCGAATCATACATGCGACCCATGCGCTGACTCGATAGTGATAAGCTCCCCACGATCGCGAATCATACCTGCGACTCGTGTGCTGAATCGATAATGATAAGCTCCCCACGATCGCGAATCATTCCTGCGAATCGTGTGCTGACTATGCAAAGTAAAACTCTCCCCAATCACTAATCATGCCTGTGACTCGGGGGCCGATGAAAATAGTAGTATAATTCTCCCTGATCACTAATCAAACCTGTGACTCAGGGGCAATGAAAATATAAGTTCTCCTCGATCATGAATCAAACATGTGACTCGGGGGCCGATGAAAATAGTAGTATAATTCTCCCTGATCACTAATCAAACCTGTGACTCAGGGGCAATGAAAATATAAGTTCTCCTCGATCATGAATCAAACATGTGACTCGGGGGCCATGAATGCGTGTATGCGACTGCATGAATGCATATATATATGTGTATACGTAGACACCGTGGTACTGACTCGCCCACACTCAACGGGATCGGATACTCACACCTCACTTGATCGCCAAAGTTAGGATTTTCATCACATTATCATATTTGCTCATAATATTACCATAATTGAATAATTCAAGTACGAGAAGGAATTTTAACCACCTTCATTTAGCTCAACAGCTTATTATCAAGACTTATTTCATTATTCAAGTATAAGAAGGAATTTTAACCACCTTCATCCAGCTCAACAGCTCATTATCTCATTTGCTCTTTGCTCTTTATCAATTATACCCGGAGTAACACAATTACTCAATTGATGAAGTTCATAATTCTTATCTGAATATTATGTACATTTAATTCGCAGCTATCATAGCTCAATTTCATCAAATATCAGTAATAACTCGTACAAAACATCAGATAATATCAAACAAATAGTTAGAACATGCTCGTGGGTCCTACGGCTACCCGATATACAATATAGATGCCACGTACGAACTCTCATCACGTGGTACATACGTAGCCCCCTCAACGAGCACAATCAGCAATCAAGAGCCTAGGGGACATTTCCCCCTTACAAAGTTTGGAAAGGAGACTCACCTGGCCAAGTACTCCTCCGGCCAACGGACCAATCAACAAGACGTACGAATCCTCTGAATTACCCTCGATGGCTTGCAACTAGCCAAAAATACATAATTATATCAAATAAGGAAGATTCGAGGAGGATTTATTAAGGATTTCCCTTAAAAACACATTCTTGACATACTTGGCAAATTCAATTCCGAGCCTCGGCGTCCGAAAAATATATTTCTTGAAGAAACGCGCTATACGTCGCCTAAGGATCAAGATTAACTCAATTAAAACCCTCTATTCTCCCCAATAATTTCTTATGAACTTATATGAATTTGGAAGATGAAATTCCCAAAGAATGGAAGAAATTGACATGCGGAGGGTTAAGGATTACTTACCTGAGGTAATTGGGCTGAAACAGTCGTTCTGGAGCTCTTGGGGTCGTTAACAATGGAGGAAAATTGATTATGGATGAAAATTCACGAAGTGGGCTATTTATAGGTCTGCCCAGCAGTTTCCGCACCTGCGACCTTTGGATCGCAAGTGCGGACTCGCACCTGCGGGAAATTGGCCGCACCTGCGATGGCCTGGGCCCCTAGGGAAGGTCGCGCATGCAGGCTTTTGTCCACGCCTGCGGAGCCGCGCCTGCGAGAAGAGGGGTCTCCCCTGCGGCTGGAGC
>ML279072.1:9386-32056 GCA_005239495.1 Nicotiana undulata
GGGGGGGGGGGAACCAAATGAAGAAGAAGATAAAAAATGAAGAAGAAGAAAAAGACAGTCTTCTTGAAGAAGACAAAGTGATTTTTAAAATAAGGGGTATAGCGTCCAGTTTTTGGGCGCTATACCTGCTTTTTCAGGTATGGCACTAAAAAACTGGACGTTATACATAAAAAAAAAATTAATGTATAGCGTTCAATTTTTGAGCGTTATACTTTAATTATTTTTTTTAATGTATAACGCCCAATTTTTTAGCGTTATATATAATTTTGGTACTCTTTTTTTTTTTTTTACACATATTAATGTTCTACTTGTAAAGAAAAACCAAATTCTGGTTTCGAACTCTATAAATAAGGCTGTATAATGATGAGAGTCGGTGGTAGTGCAGGAAACGTATTGGTCACGGACAATCAGAAGCTGCTCCTCTTCAATCATGTTCGGACACAAAGTACGTATATTATTTGTAACTCAACTTATTTGTACCTATTATTTACTGACATTTCCTTCCTCTTTTCTTTCTTTCTTTTTACAAAAATTATTGTCAATAGTTCAACCAACATGACATGACTGGAAGTAGCATGCGTTTATTACCTCCCTTTTCCTGAAGTAGCAAATTAATTAATGTAATACGTATTGAAATTCAGTTAAAGATTCCTAAACGTTTCTACCTAAGGGTGTTTATGGTTCGATTTGCATCGGTTTTTGACTAAAAAGAAATTAAATCAAGTAAGTCGGTTTTTAAAATTTAGGAACCAAACCAGACCAATTAACTCGATTTTTTAGCGATTCGGTTTTTGTCGGTTTTTCGGTTTTTTCGGTTTTTTCTTAAATATAAGACATACACTACCAAACACATATTCCGGCGACTACATTTTCAACATCACACTATCAAACCAATTGCTCTTTGAGAAATCTATCATTTACCATGATATATTGATGAATAAAATAGTGATGAATAATTTAAAGTACTCAATTAAAAGTCGATTATTTTTAACATGAAATAATTCTTGTACTTAACAAAAGCAAACTACCAATCAAACTAGAATGTAAAGGCAAAACCAAAATACAAACGAATAATATGTACCATAAAATTTTAGAAACTTTATATAAGAATATACATATATATAGGTGTAATAATAAATTTAAATAGATACCTCTATAGTCGGTTTGGTTCGATTTTTTTCGGTTATTTTTTTATTAAACCCAAAACCAAACCAAACCTAAAATGTATCGATCTTTTTGGTCGGCTTGGTTCGGTTTTCGGATTTTTATGAACACCCCTATTTCTACCATAGGTTATGCTTCATACTCTTTGTTCCTTTTTCTTTTTGGATGCATAATATTTCTATGCCTTACTCCATTTTTAAAAAAAAAAAAATTGAACCATTTTACGATTTGTGCAAAGGAACATGCTTTACTCCATTATGGTTTTAGATGGTTTCATCTGGCAAAATCAAATTCATTAGCTACTTATTAGTTGAGGTGTTAACTTCATAATTAACAGACTCGCTAAGTCAAATGATTTCTAGTTTTTCATTAAACTAACAAGAGTGATCAATAACATAACATAGGGCAATGTGTTAATAAGTTGAAAAACGATAGTGCAGTGAATTGAAGCGCCATAGCCATGAAAATATCTTCGGAAAAGAGCGAAGAGTGAATGAATATATATATAGGTTGTTGGTGCAGCTGGTCCCAAAGTAGCTGAATTTTCAGTAGTTAATAGTAATAGAAAAGAAAAGGTAGGGACTAGGATTAGAAAGGATATTGTTGGCCACCATTTGAGACATCTTTTACCGCTCTTAGACAAGCAATGGTCCTAACTTCTAAATCCTGAAATTCCTTCCAGCACTAAAATAATAAAAAGAAGGTTAAAAGATTATATTTCGTTTTGAATTTAAATTATATTCATTGAGCTATATATAATCATTTTACACAATCAAATATATTATGATAATCTATTATAACATAATTTTTAGGTTGTCAATTAATCATATTATACTATGCATTTATGTGTAATTATGTTATCTTATAAATAAATAATATCGGTGCATAGAACTCAAATTCTTTGACAGTCCAAGTAACCAAGCAATTGAACTAGTAACATCTTGTGAACTCAAACTCTTTAATTAATAAGTTGATTGGTGTGTGCCGTTACTCAATTCAAGATATTTTTATTTTTTTTCAAAAAAGATCCAAAAGAAGACTCAGTTCATGATTGAAATGGAAATAAAACAATATTCTCTTCAGACTCTATGGGCTATAACTAAATTAAAAGTAATTAAGAGAATGAAAAGGAGGTCTCAATCAATGGCGGGTGAGAGTTGCCCAGAGGATGCTTCTGTCTAATGTATGCATACAGTATTTCATTTCTACCAATTTTGCGCCACCTTTTATCGCGCCCCGGAAAAGCTTTTCCAGCAATTTAGCGAGACAATGAAAGCATATGTATAATGTATGATCTAATAATTTTTTTTTTAAAAAGTGTAGTTACTAACAGATCCTTTTCATCATTAGGGTTTACTTATTTGGTTGGTGGGGTGGGTGGGCTTTATATAACCCTTTTTCTTCATCCTTCTTCCATTCTCTCTGCCCCCTCTTTTCCAATATTTTTCTTCATCCCCCTTTGTTTTATTCTGTCCTCGGGATCTGGTCCTAGCGACAGCAAAACTGAAAGTCTCCAGTTCCCGAGGATACAAATTTGAACTTCCTTTTTGTCTTTTGCTTGTCTATTCTACGTATTTGTCTTTTCTACAGTTTCTTCTTACTGCAGTTGCAAACTTTTCTTCGCTAACTCCTTGATTCTGTGCTGCCAAAATATTGATTACTGCTCAGATCTGTGCATTTGGAAATTTAGGTTTGTTTCATCTAAGAACGACGTCTTGCTCCTTCCCTTTCTATTTTTTTCTCTAACTATATATATGATTCAATTATATACATATGATAGATTTAGTGGGATTTGTCCCTAAAAATCTCCTTCTGTTTCTCTTGTACAGTCTGTTTGTTTAAAATTATTCTTAATACAAATGGGAGCTGGGATTACAAAGGAGACAGTGAAAACTGAATCCACACATGTATTGTGTCACAGTGATACCTTTATATAAATCTTGGTGGTATCTATGGGGTTTTCAAAGCAAAAGGTCTTACTTAGGTATTAAGTGTAAGTAATGTCATGTATTAATGAGCTCATTGGTTATAATAATATATGTGATCTAGGAAAAATGTTGTCTGCGTTTGTGGAGATTGGACATAGGAACAAATTATTACTGGTAATCTTGAAAGGAAAGTAACTCGTTCGTGGTGATTTCTCTTAATTCCATGCGTCTCCAGTGATATTACTGCCTAAATGATAGTAAGTTTATCGTAATTATTACCCCAACACTATATATATATATATATATATATATATATATATATACTATATTAAAAGTGCGAAGCCCTTAAGTCAAAAGTTAAATTACTTTTTTACCCTTTTTAAAAATCTAATTACCCTACTTATTTTTTTAAAATAAAACATTAATTATAATATCATTCTGAAGGATTGTGTATGTTAAAACATTTCATAGCAATGAAAGCCTTATATAATCGTGTCTTTTCATGCACTCATTTACAACGAATGGAAATCGGGCGCAAACCTTCGATATATAAATTCTTTGTACAATCTTTCACTTAACACAAATTTGTATAATTTTTTAAACTATAAATTTTTACGAAAATGCTCGACGCCAAATTCTACCACTTCTTTTTGTGCTCTCAATACGAGCTTTTGTGTGCAACATTGATGCTACAAAATTACCTGATGAAATATATCTCAAGTAATTTAGTGACTGAAAAATATACAAAGGTATAAATTCTTTTTTTTTTATATCCATACTTTTGTGTTATTTTGAATTATTGATTTATTTCCGTGTATGTTGAAGGAAAGAAAATATTAAAAGTGGGAAGCTTATAACTGAAAAGTCAAATCACATAAATACCCTTCTAAATAACTTAAATTATTTATTTATAAAAATATAATTTATTAATAGTATTTATTAAGAAGAAAAAATCTAATTTTATTTGACGTGTCCTTTCCAAAAGATTGTGTCTTTTTAATAAGGAACTAAATGTCCTTTTTCAAATCCATTTAACCTATAATTTAGTGAAAAATTATACTCCTATTTAAACATAAAGGTACACATTATCGTATCGAAGAAACGATTGGTTAATGAATTTATTCTCTTCAGTGAAGGTACATGTGTTTGTAATGCGTTAAAATAGTTAGACAACTACTATGCTTAATCCTTTTGTTATTATTAGTTTTCTTGCTCATACAGAACTTCTTTTCTGTCGTTATATCACTTCAGATTATTTGGAGCACGAGATTGAAGATAATATTTTTTTCCTTTTTTATTGGTTATGAATTTGTCTATGTGCGTATCGTTCTTAAATTATTAAAATAGCTTTTTCATAAAATATATTTATATTCGAGATGATAATAGAAAAAATACTTGAAAGAAATTGATTTATATATTGATTCTTTTCTGAATAGTTGTGTTCTTTCATCAATAATTAATTTTTTACGAAATTGTTCGTCTAGAAGGAAAGACCTACTTACTATATATAAAAAAACATAATTGATGCCTCGATTCGAAGGGTTGTGTTCCTTCATATTAGAATAGATTTTCAAATGTTTTGCTTCACAGTTATTTTATCATGCGTGATAGTAACAATCTAAAATGAAAAATAATTAGTTGAATCAATTATTAGCTTGATTTCCTTGTGCTGATCCTTTTTCTTTCATTTGCACACAGATAGGTATGAATTTTCACATTTGTTCAACCATTGCTGAGTTATTAATTTCTATTTAAAGGCTTTCAAGTAAAAATACTTCTTAAAACACATTTTGTTATTCTTTATTCTACCAGTGTTGAGGAATATTTTCATTTTAAAAAAAATTTATACTTCAATACCAATTTTTTTTTCTTGAGTTCTTCTGGTAGATGAAATTAGTAAAGAATAGAAATTTAATTTCTTTAGTAAGCATTATATCCTGAGTATCAAAATCTCTATTAAACTATTTGCACAGTAGAGAAATTGACATCGTCAAAATAGTTTCATTAGAAAAGGTGTTGCCTACATTCCTTTAACATTTTAATTAAAATTCTTTGCACAATTTTACATTTGGATAATTTTTAATATTCCTACAATATGCAAATGGCGGTGAGAATATGGATATCGTTTTAATAGTAACATATTGATAATGTTATCCATTAACCACTGCTGTTTTAATTCGGAAGAGGCATTACAACTTACGAAAGAAATATTTTATCTATAGTTATAACATCAAAAGTAAGATACCTTTATTGACAGGATATATAATTTTAAAGGTGAGTAATAAATTTATTTGTTCAATATTGAAGGGGAGGGCGACAATTCAATAGTCTTAAAAAAAGGTTTTTAGTCTTTTTTTTAGCACATGAATTTTGAATAATTAATTTCTTAACAATATTTAGCATAATTTTAAGAGTTCTATCTCTTTTGGGCAATATTTGATAGAAGTTTAAAAAATTAGTAACCGACGTTAAAGTTGAAGTTGAAAATTTTGTTTGATATAAATTTCATTTTTTAAATAAGAAGTTAAACTTTCGTGAGTGATACTTTACTTCTTTTGAGATAATGAAACTAAATCTTTAGCTTCAAAATTTTCTATTCAAAAGTGAAGCTAAAATAATAGACAAAAGTTTGGTGTGTATATATATATGTTTGCAATTAATGTGTGTTCAAATACCTTAATAAATCAAACAAAAATTCTTAAAGGCTGCATATATGATAAAAATTAATTTTTTGCAATACTAATTTTAAAGTGATGTGAGATAAACGTGCAACGCACGTTCAGAGACACTAGTATATATATATATATATATATATATAAAAAAGAAAGCGTATGTCATAATAACTGATTATTTCCAACATTTCTCTTTGGTTATTCTAGTAATGACAAGACCATATATATAGTTATAAATGGATTATCGAATTACATCTTATCTTTAATTTCTTCTTATTATCCTTCACAAAGCCCTTGTTATACCATTTTGACAATGATTTTATTTTGTTATTTTTTTCCATGACTTGTCAAATTAAATCGACAAAAAATATATAGTTAGAGAATACGTACGATAAACAAAACTAAAATTACATTTCACAAAAGTATAAGCATACATTAGATTATGCTTATCGTAAGGCAAGAGAGGACTCAATTTCAATAAGATCCAGTGTGAAGTCTGAAGGAGTTTTATATTGCATTTCGAATTAGTACATATTGTTCTTTGTTCCATTTTACTTAATATTTTGGTGGTTTTCTCAATTGTTTGTTCGTCATTAGCTTGTTCTTCATGTGGATGTTAATTTGCACTCTCCAGTGACTATGAAGTGTGAAAGGGGGAGGCAAATGAATCTCAAGATAAATTAATTGAATCTGTTTGGCTAATTTTTGCATGCACTATTCCTTTCTTATTTGAATCTCATGATATATATACAAGAAAACCTGTTAAATAGTTTGCAGCATATTTTTTATCGTCAAATGTGGAGGATCTAAAGTATTTTCACTTTTTTGTTAAAACTTGCTTGATCAGATAAAACCAAAGAGCAAATTAATTATAAGTGCTACAGAAGCAACAATGAAGAAAATATCTTTAGGCACCTCATACCTGACAGAGTTTGAGCAAACTAGTCAATATTGTTTATTACTCCTAGGCCCTAGCTAATGAATGTTTCTACTCAAAATATTTTAATAAACTCTCTGAAAATTTTGTCTTGTTAGGACGAAAAAACACAACGACATAAATTATCATTGGCGTTCTAGGGGTTTTAATTTCTTCTATTAATATGGTGGGCAAGTAAAGAAAAAAGGTCAAACTGATTTGCAATTTTAGGTGAAATATATCTATATATGTATGTATATTTTCAGTTGTTAAGTAAAATATTCATTTTTCTTAAAAATAATTAAGAAGGTGGAACAATCAATATGAGGAATTTGCATAGACTTCAATTTCGTTGCTAGAGCACTGGAACTCGTATTCTTATAACCTGAGCAATTAATAAATATGAAAAGAAAAAAGAAACAGAAGTTTGAAGATTATTTATATTCTACATTTGATATATTTTTCTTGAATTAATATGCAGGCTATACATTTGAGTGTGAGATGATGAATTCTTTCTCACAAGTTCCTCCAGGTTTCAGATTTCACCCAACTGATGAAGAACTCGTCGATTATTACCTTAGGAAGAAAATCACCTCCAGAAGGATTGATGACGTTGATGTTATTAAAGACATCGATCTCTACAAAATTGAGCCATGGGATCTTCAAGGTACATTTATATGAAACCGTCCGTCCCTCAGTACGTACGTAGTAATTAATGTCAAAAAATTATGAACTTGTTTAATTTTAGACGTATTTCAAGTGGAAATATTTAATCTCATGAGGATGAAATTGTCAATAGAATTATGCAGAATGGGCACAGAAGAACAGAGTGACTGGTATTTCTTCAGCCACAAAGACAAAAAATATCCAACAGGAACAAGAACAAATAGAGCAACAGCAGCAGGATTCTGGAAAGCAACAGGAAGGGACAAGGCTATTTATTCTAAGCACGACTTGATTGGCATGAGGAAGACCTTAGTCTATTATAAAGGGAGGGCTCCAAATGGACAAAAATCTGACTTTATTATGCATGAATACCGACTTGAGACTGATCCAAATGGTGCTACTCAGGCAAGTTCCCTTCAAATAAACTCCATTTTATTATATAGTTAAATGGATTAAAGTTAGATACATCGCCGCTATAAAAATATTACTATATATTATAAATGACCTGATTATGTTAGTGTTTTTAACGCCTAAGTACATAAAATTTAGAGGTCGTTTGGTAGGATTCATCAAAGAAAATAATACATGCATTAGCTTTTGGTATTATTAATCCCTTGTTTGGTATGATTTTTTAATCTATATATATATATTAGTAATGCAAGTATTAGTTATACAAACTATTTGGTATTATCCTATGTATAACTAATACATATCAAACCATGATATTAGCAATACCAAGGCTATTCATTAGCTGGTTAAAGACAAAATTGTCCTTAAAGTCCCTTAAAGCTAAAGAATATGGAGGGCATTTCTGTAAACAACTAATTTACTCAAAATTATGTAATACACAATACCAAACGGTGGATAAGAAATAATCTATGTAAAACTAGTGTTTACATTACTAACTAATGCATTACTATTTAGTTTTAACAATGTATTAGTGTGCGAGTCGTTGGTAACATGTGAGTATAGTTTAACATCTTATATAGCATGTTAGTTGTCATTGTAGTCAAATTACTAATCAATGCTAGCTTATCTACAACAATAATATATAGGAAGAAGGATGGGTTATATGTAGAGTGTTCAAGAAGAAAATAGCAGCTATGAGGATGGATACTAGTGAGCATGGCTCACCAATATGGTACGATGATCAACTTTCATTCATGCCTGACAATATGGACTCCCCCAAGCCACAGTACCCTAACTCTACCCTCACTGCTACTTATAACAACCACTATCCTAATTACCCTAATTGTAAGAAGGAACTCGATAATTTGCACTACCAAATCCCACCTCATCAGCAATTTCTTCAGCTTCCTCTTTTAGAAACTAATTCTAAACTTGTAGCAGCAGCAGCACCTCCTGGAATAAGTTGCAGCTCAATGCCAATATTTGGCATTAATGTTAATCAAGAACATATGCATCCTAGTCCTACGTTTGGCAACAACATTAATAGAGGTTGTACAGCTGAAGATCAAGTGACCGATTGGCGATTTCTCGACAAATTTGTGGCTTCCCAACTTAGTCAAGAAGATGAGAATAACTATTCAAATGCTAGGGGCGACCACTCAAATTTGATGGTCAAAAATTTGGACAAGCAAGAACTGGCTCCAGAAAATACCTCCACGGCATCCTCTAGTTCTCAAATTGATTTGTGGAAGTGAAGTGGACGTACGGTATATATGCTCATTGATTAAAGAAAGTACAGTACTTTATTTGATTGAAACATATCTGTGTACATAATAAATGTATAGAAACTGTACGACATTTCTAATTGTATTAAGTTAAGATGACGATTAACTGATAGCGATTGATGAAGCTAGCTATAGGTCTATCATGCAGCTGGCTGTTGCTGCATGCATGGAGATTGTAATTTGCAGCATTATATTGACATGTGTAAAGCATGGCTATCGTTGTTATGGTGTCATAGCCATTGCTTTGTTTATGTAGTACTTATAATTATTTCCTGATGTTTAAATGTTATTAAGTCATTTTATGTGAACCTGTTAGATTGGGCATGGAGTTTAAGAAAAAATGAAGATTTTTGGAATTTGTGGTCTTAAACAAGTCAAAAAGGGGGTCAGGGTATTTCTGTAGTTATAAAAGCTTTTCACTAAGGGTAGAATTGTAAGTTTAAGCTAAATTGTTACAAAATTTAGAAATGGGTCATTCTTTTTGGAACGGACCAAAAAGAAAATAGGTTCACATAAACTATAACGGAGAAAAAATATACTATATAATATGTACTTAACTTTTTATTTATAGAAATTAACTTATATATAGTGACATTTGTAACGACCCGGCCGGTCGTTCTGTAGATTTACCCCGTTATTCCTGTTTCTGCCTTGTTATGCATTGTTTAGTTATTTTATAATGTGTTGGAGTCAGGTGGTTCGGTTTCGGAGTGGTCGTGGTTAGAATTGAGACACTTAGTCTCTTAAATTAGCCTTATAGTTCGAAAAGTCAACTAGGAGTTGACTTATTGGTAAATGACCTCGAAATGCGGATTTTATGGCTCGGATAACTTCGTTAGGTGATTTGGGATTTAGGAGTGTGTTCGGAATGAAGTTTGATGTCCGGTGTAGAATTAGGCTTGAATTGGCAAAAGTTAGTATTTGGATATGTGTGCAAATTTTCAGGTCAATCGGATGTGTTTTGGATGGTTTCGGCATCCTTGGTAAAATTTAGAAACTTCAAAGTTCATAGGCTTGAATTGTATGTGATTTTGATATTTTTGCGTTGTTTTTAGTGTTTCGAAGGCTCTACTAAGTTTGAATGAGGTTATGGGATGTGTTGGTATGGTTGGTTGAGGTCCCGGGGGCCTAGGGTGAGTTTCGGGTGGTTAACCGGATGATTCTTGAATTTTTGAACCAGATGTTTTGCTGGTGTTTCTGCAGCAGGGATTTACCCTATGCGTTCGCGGAGGTGGTCTCGCGTTCGTACAGGGGAATTGGGGTGCTGGGGATATTTCTTCTATTCGTTCGCGAGCCTGGAGGTGTGAACGCGGTGAGTTGAGTTTGGTGGTCATCGCGAATGCGGGTGGACGTGTGCGTTCGCGTAGAGATAAGGGCAGATGAGGACCTAGGCCATTGACCTATGCGTTCGCGTAGGAGCCCACGCGTTCGCGAAGGCCTGGATTGTTTAGGCAATGCGTTCGCGTGGCTTGTGGTGCGTCCGCGTAGAGTAAAGTTAGGGGCCAGTTGGAATGCTCTATGCGAACGCAGTCTAGGGGATGCGTTCGCGATGAGTAAAGTGCTGGGCAGAAAGTTTAAGTTTCAAAAACGAGGGTTTTAGGCCATAACTCAAAAACTCATCAGAGAGCTCGAGAGAAGGAGGATTTGGAGGAAATTTTCAGTGGGATTCTTAAGGTAAGTGTTCTTCAATCACATTTGAGTTAATATCATGATTTAGCCTTGATTTTTATCATGTAAATTGGGGAATTAAAGTGGAAATTTGGGAAAATGAGAGGAAAATTTGGGAATTTCTTTTGATGATTTGAATGGGCAATTAAGGTAGGATTTTGGTAAATTTGATATGGGTAGACTCGTGAGGGAACAAGGATTCTAGTTTTGAGATTTTTATCGAATTCCGAGATGTGGGCCCGGGACCGGGTTTGGCCAATTTCGGGAATTGTGCCTAATTTTGATAGTTTTCGATTGGGGTTCATCTCCCTAGCGTATTTTGATGTTATTCATATGATTGTGATAGACTCGGATCATTTGGGAGCCGATTCTAGGGGCAAGAGCATCGCGGAGTAGTTTTTATAACTCTAGTCCTGAGGGTATGAAACCCTGGTATTTTACATTGTTTTGATAAATGAGGTGACGCACATGCTAGGTGACGAGCGTGCAACGATAGAGATTGTGAATTGGTTCGTCCCGTAGCGACTATTAAGCCGTATAATTGATTTGAAATCATGAAAAAACCTGTATTTTAGATACTTATACTAATTATGGGTTGTAAGCCATGTTTGGGGCCTTGTGCCGATATGTTTAGACCCTCAGAGATATTTTTACACTATTCTCACACTACGTTAGTAAATAAATAGTAAACTAAGTCATGCTTACTGCTTGTTTCTATTTTCACTGTTATTACACTGTTTAGAGTACTGTGAGGTATTTTGGGCTGAGTCCCGTATGTTGAGATGAGTTGCCCGAGTGGCTTGAGAGGATGACTGAGTGAGGCCGAGAGCCGAGATTGTGAGGATAGTTATGAATCGGGCTGCACGCCGCAGCAGATATTAGATGGATCGGGTTGTGCGCCACAGCATATGTATATTGGATCGGGCTGCGCGCCGCAACATATGTATATTGGATCGGGCTGCGCGCCGCAACATATGTATATTGGATCGGGCTGCGCGCCGAAGAAACATAGTGCTTGGGCTGTAGGAGCCCCTCCGGAGTCTGTACACCCCTAGTGAGCACAGTCGATTATTTATATATTGGATCGGGTTGCGCGCGACAACATATGTTATATGGATCGGGCTGCACGTCGCAGCATATTTTTGGTGGATCGGGTTGCACGCTGCAGCAGTTGAGTGGATATCTGGTACTTGTTGAGTGAGTGTGCTTAGTGTGAGCATGAAATACTGATAGTGGAGTCACGAGCGACTTGGATACCTTGTTATGAGAGATATTGTGCCTGAAAGGCTATTACATTATGAATTTTTACTGTTTTCCCACTCTTCTTTATATTGAGCCTTCTAATAAAAGTTGAATTACTATTTTATGAAATTATGACTTATAAATGCTCGTCAGTGCACTCAAGTTTTTAGTTACTTTGGTTACTTACTAAGTTGGCGTACTCACGTTGCTCCCTGCACCTCTATGTGCAGATCCAGGTACCGGGTCAGCTCGCTAGTTGACTCCTCGTGTGGTTCGGAGCTGTTCAGGGATCGAGGTAGCTGCTCAACGTCCACAACTGACCTCCTTTCCGTTCCTATTTATAGACTTTTGATGTTTTTGTTGGACCTATATTAGTGGCAAAGTTACATTTTTATACTTAGTATTTACTATATTAGATGCTCATGACAGTTGATTCCCTAGGTCTGGGGCGGTTTAGATTGATCGTTTCGGTTGATATCCTTGTTGAACTCGTCTTGAAAGTAAATCTTTATTAACACATGAGAAAATATATATTTTTTTTAAACAGAAAATGTTGATTTTATTGCATTAGAAGGCTAGCCTAGTTTCACGATAGGTGCCATCACGGACCATATTGATTTGGGGTCGTGACAAGTTGGTATCCGAGCACTAGGTTACATAGGACTCAAAGTTCATGAGCAGGTTTAGTAGAGTCTTGCGGATCGGTACGAATACGTGTGTACTTATCTTCGAGGGGCTACAGAACTATTAGGAAACATCTCATTTTCTTGAATTCTGTCGTGCCAATCTATTGATTCTGGAAATATAAAATTCTGTTGTTTCATTCTCTCACATATGGTGAGGACACGCGCTACTGATCAGGGTGACCAGACACCAGCTAGACCAGCAATAGGTCGTGGCCGCGGTCGAGGCCATGGTAGAGGTAGGGGACCAGCCCGCGCAGTAGCCGGGGCAGTACCAGTGGATCCCCCTACTATTCAGGATCAGGTTCCCGTCGTGGGTATTCCAGCGGGATAGGCTCAAGCAGCGGCAGTTCCCATTGTTATTCCGGGTCTTCAGGAGAATCTGGCTCAGATCTTGACAGTATGTACTAGCCTTGCTCAAGCAGTTGCTATATCTACCACTGCCGCTACATCTCAGGCCGGGGGAGGCACTCAGACTCCAGCTGCCCAGACACCTGAGCAGGTTGTACAGGGCCTTCAGACACCGGGGGCAGTTCCAGCCTAGCCAGTTGTTCTAGTTCAGGACTTCGTGGTTCCAATTATGCCAGAGTATGAGCAGCGCCGGCTGGAGAGGTTCAGTAGACTTCATCCTCCGACATTCAGCGGTGCAGAAGGCGAGGATGCCCAGGGTTTTCTGGATAAGTGTCAGAGGATACTTCGTACTGCTGGGATTCTGGAGACTAGTGGGGTCTCGTTTTCTACATTTCAGTTTTTTGGTGCTACTTTCACTTGGTGGGAGTCTTTTGAGAGGCGTAGGCCTGTTGGTTCAGCACCCCTCACCAGGCAGCAGTTCTCCACTATCTTTATGTAGAAGTATGTTCCTCAGTCCCACAGGGAGGAGCAGCACAGGCAGTTTGAGCAGCTGCGTCAGGGAGAGCTATCAGTGACGTAGTATGAGATGCGTTTTTCAGAGTTGGCTCGTCGTGCTGCTGAATTAGTCCCTACTGATAGGGAGAGGATCAGGAGGTTCGTGGATGGCCTCACTTACCAGCTCCGTATTTTGATGACTAGGGAGAGAGTATCAGGTGATACCTTCGAGTAGGTTGTTGAAATTGCTCGAGATATTGAGTCAGTTCGTCGTCAGGAGCGAGAGAAGAGGGAGGCCAAGAAGCCTCGTGGATCGGGTAGTTTCAGTGGTACTCCTTCCAGGGGGCAGTTTTAGCATAGTAGAGGCCGCCCATTAGGCCTCTTTAGCCAGTTCGCCCAGCTTATAGTGGTACACCATCGGGGCAGGGTCCCCGCATTTCCCATCCGTGTCGTTCTTCATTTAGTTCCCTCCCAGCTCAGAGCTCCTCCAGAGCACCATCTATTCAGGGTTCCTCCATGCATGGGTGTTCGAGTGGTTATTCCGGTTCCAGGGGTTCCTTTTCGTCCCCGTCTCTGGCACCAAGGAGTTGTTATGAGTGCGGAGAGTTCGAACATATGAGGAGGCAGTGTCCCCATCTTCTTGGAGGTCCATCTCAGTTGAGGAGCCAGCCTTCGACTTCAGCTCCAGTTACTTCACCACCCACCTAGGCAGCTAGGGGTGGGAGTCATTCAGCTAGAGGCCTCCCTAGAGAGGGAGGTCGAGCAGGTGGAGGTCAGGCCTGTATCTATGCACTCCCAGCCAGGCCAGATGCTATGGCTTCCGATGCAGTGGTCACATGTATTATATCAGTCTGTCACCGAGATGCTTTAGCCCTATTTGACCCTGGTTCTACATATGCATATGTCTCGTCTTATTTTGCACATTTCCTAGATATGCCCCGTGAGTCTTTAGTTACGTCTGTTCATGTGTCGACTCCCGTGGGTGATACTATTGTGTAGATCGTGTGTATCGATCGCGTGTGATATCTATTGGGGGTCTGGAGACCCGTGTGGACCTACTGTTACTCAGCATGGTTGAGTTTGATGTGATACTGGGCATGGATTGGCTATCTCCATGTCATGTTATTCTTGATTGTCACGCTAAGACCGTGACCTTGGATATGCCGTGAGTTCCGAGGGTTGAGTGGAGAGGTTCTTCTGAGTATGTGCCTAGCAGGATGATTTCTTACCTGAAGGCTCAGTGTATGGTTGAGAAGGGATGTTGATCTTATTTGGCTTTTGTGAGGGATGTTAGTGGTGAGACTCCTCCTGTTGATTCTATTCCTGTGGTCCGTGATTTTCCGAACGTGTTCCCTGCAGAACTGCCAGGTATGCCACCTGACAGGGATATTGATTTTGGTATTGATCTAGTGCCAGGCACTCAGCCTATTTCTACTCCACCTTATCGCATGGAACCAGCGGAGTTCAAGGAATTGAAAGAACAGCTTGAGGAACTCCTAGATAAGGGGTTCATTCGGCCTAGTGTGTCACCTTGGGGGTGCCCCGGTGTTGTTTGTGAAGAAGAAAGATGGTTCTATGCGCATGTTTATTGATTATCGGCAGCTGAACAAGGTTACAGTGAAGAACCAGTATCCTTTGCCTCGTATTGATGATTTGTTTGACTAGCTTCAGGGAGCCATAGTGTTCTCCAAGATTGACTTGAGGTCCGGGTATCATCAGTTGAAGATTCGGGATTCTGACATCCCGAAGACTACTTTCAGGACCAGATATGGCCATTATGAGTTTCTTGTTATGTCATTTGGGCTGACCAATGCCTCAGCAGCCTTTATGCACTTGATGCACAGTGTGTTCCAGCCTTATCTTGACTCCTTCGTCATCGTGTTTATTGATGACATCTTGGTATATTCCCGGTCTGGGGAGGATCATGAGCAGCATTTGAGAGTTGTGCTTCAGACTCTGAGGGAGAAGAAGTTGTATACAAAGTTTTCGAAGTGTGAATTCTGTCTTGATTCAGTTGCATTTTTGGGCCATGTGGTGTCTTGTGATGAGATCAAGGTAGATCCGAAGAAGGTGGAGGCGGTGCAGAGTTGGCCTAGACCGTCGTCAGCTACCGAGATTCGCAGTTTCCTTGGTTTGGCAGGGTACTATGCCGTTTCATAGAGGGATTTTCATCTATTGAAGCACCTATGACCAGACTGACCTAGAAGGGTGCTCAGTTCCGGTGGATGGAGGAGTGTAAAGAGAGATTTCAGAAGCTCAAGTCAGCTTTGACTACAACTCCGGTGTTGGTTTTGCCTACTGGTTCAGGTTGTTATACAGTTTACCGTGATGCTTCTAGAGTTGGCTTGGGAGCGGTATTGATGCAGGATGGTAGGGTGATTGCCTACGCGTCTAGACAGTTTAAGGTGCACGAAAAGAATTATCCAGTGCACGATCTTGATCTAGCAACCATTGTCCACGCCTTGAAGATTTGGCGTCATTACTTGTATGGAGTGCATTGTGAGATTTTCACTAATCATCGTAGTTTGCAGTATCTTCTTAAGTAGAAGGACTTGAATTTGCGTCACAGGAGATGGTTGGAGCTTCTCAAGGATTATGACCTCACTATTCTATATCATCCGGGAAAGGCCAATGTAGTGGTCAATACCCTGAATCGCAAAGTAGAGAGTTTGGGGAGTCTAGCCTACCTTCCAGCAGCAGAGCGACCTTTAGCACTTGATGTTCACGCCTTAGCAGGTCAGTTGGTGAGATTGGATTTGTTAGAGCCCCCGCGGGTATTAACTTGTGTAGCTTCCAGGTCTTCTCTTCATGATCAGATTAGAGCACGCCAGTATGATGATCGACACTTGCTAGTTATTCAGGACAGGGTCCGTCGAGGTGATGCCAGGGATGTGACTATTGGTGATGATGGGGTCATGAGGATGCAGGGTCGTATTTGCGTTCCCAATGTGGATGGGCTTCGAGAGTTGATTTTAGCAGAGGCTCATAGATCGCGGCATTCCATCCATTCGAGTGCCGCGAAGATGTACCAGGATCTGAGACATCATTATTGGTGGAGGCAGATGAAAAAGGATATTGTTGAGTTTGTGGATCGGTGTCTCAACTGTCAGCAGGTCAAGTATGAGCACCAGAGGCCAGGTGGGTTAATTCAGAGGCTAGATATTTCGGAGTGGAAGTGGGAGCGGATCACCATGGACTTTGTAGTTGGGCTCCCACGGACTTCGAGGAGATTTGATGCTAAATGGGTCAGTGTGGACCGGCTGACCAAGTCCGCGCACTTCATTCCTGCTGGTACTACTTATTCTTCGGAGCGGTTAGCTGAGATTTATATCAATGAGATTGTCCAGTTGTATGGGGTTCCAGTTTCTATCATTTCCGACAGAGGTACTCAGTTCACATCTCAGTTCTGGAGAGTCGTGCAGAGAGAGTTGGGTACTCATGTTGAGTTGAGCACAACGTTTCATCCTCAGATCGACAGGCAGTCAGAGCGTACGATTCAGATTTTGGAGGACATGTTACGTGCATGTGTCATTGATTTTGGGGGTTCATGGGACAAGTTTCTGCCACTTGCGGAGTTTGCTTATAATAATAGTTATCAGTCCAGTATCCAGATGGCCTCGTATGAGGCTTTATATGGTAGGAGGTGTAGATCTCCGGTTGGTTGGTTTGAGCCGGGTGAGGCTAGGTTATTGGGCACAGACTTGGTTCAGGATGCGTTGGATAAGGTGAAGTTGATTCAGGAGCGACTTCGCACGGCGCAGTCTAGGCAGAAGAGTTATGCGGACCGGAAGGTCCGGGATGTGTCTTTCATGGAGGGAGAGAAGGTACTACTGAAGGTGTCACCCATGAAGGGTGTTATGAGGTTCTGGAAGAGGGGAAAGTTGAGTCCCTGGTTCATTGGGCCTTTTGAGGTGCTTCAGAAGATTGGAGAGGTGGATTATAGACTTGCTTTGCCACCCAGCTTATCAAGTGTTCATCCGGTGTTCCATGTTTAGATGCTCCGGAAGTATATTGGTGACCCATCTCATGTTTTAGACTTCAACACAGTTCAGCTTGAGGGTGATATGTCTTACGAGGTGGAGCTGGTGGATATTTTGGGTCGTCAGGTCAGGAAGTTGAGGTCTAAGGATATAGCTTCAGTGAAGGTGCAATGGAGAGGGAAGCCAGTGGAGGAGGGCACCTGGGAGACCAAGTGGGAGATGCGGAGCAGATATCCTCACTTGTTTGAGACTCCAAGTATGTTTCAAGACCCGTTTGAGGACGAACTTTTGTTTAAGAGGGGGAGAATGTAACGAACCGGCCGGTCGTTCTGTATAATTTGGCCCGTTATTCCTGTTTCTTCCTTGTTATGCATTGTTAAGTTTGTTTATGATATGTTGGAGTCGGGTGGTTCGGGTTCGGAGTGATCGTGGTGAGAATTGAGACACTTAGTCTCTTAAATTAGCCTTATAATTGGAAAAGTCAACATGGAGTTGACTTATTGGTAAACAACCTCAGAATGTGGATTTTATGGCTCGGATAGCTTCATTTGGTGATTTGAGAATTAGGAGTGTGTTCGGAATGAAGTTTTGATGTCCGGTGTAGAATTAGGCTTGAATTGGCGAAAGTTTGTTTTTGGCGATTTCTGGTTGGCAGAGGAAAATAGCCTATCGGGGTCAGAATAGAATTCCAAAAGTTGGAACAGGTTCGTAATTTCATTTTGGATATGTGTGCAAATTTTCAGGTCAATCGGATGTGTTTTGGATGGTTTCGGCATCCTTGGTGAAATTTAGAAACTTCAAAGTTCATAGGCTTGAATTTTATGTGATTTTGGTATTTTTGCATTGTTTTTAGTGTTTCGAAGGCTCTAATAAGTTTGAATGAGTTTATGGGATGTGTTGGTATGGTTGGTTGAGGTCTCGTAGGCCTCGGGTGAGTTTCGGGTGGTTAACGGGGTGATTCTTGGATTTTTGAACCAGTTGTTTTGCTGGTGTGTCTGCAGTAGGGATTTACCCTATGCATTCGTGGAGGTGGTCTCGCGTTCGCATAGGGGAATTGGGGTGCTGGGGATATTTCTTCTATGTGTTCGCGAGCCTTGAGGTGCGAACGCGGTGAGTTGAGTTTGCTGGTCATCGCGAACGCGGGTGGACGAGTGCGTTCGGGTAGAGATAAGGGTAGATGAGGACCCCAAGCCATTAACCTGTGCGTTCGCGTAGGAGCCCACGCGTTCGCGAAGGCCTGGGTTGTTTAGGCAGTGCGTTCGCGTGGCTTGTGGTGCGTTCGCGTGGCTTGTGGTGCGTCCGCGTAGAGTAAAGTTAGGGGCCAGTTGAAAATGCTTTATGCGAACGCTGTCTAGGAGATGCGTTCGCGATGAGTAAAGTGCTGGGCAGAAAGTTTATGTTTCAAAAATGAGGGTTTTAGGTCATAACTTAAAAACTCATTAGAGAGATCGGGAGAAGGAGGATTTGGAGGATATTTTCAGGGGGATTCTTGAGGTAAGTGTTCTTCAATCACATTTGAGTTAATATCATGATTTAACCTTGATTTTTATCATGTAAATTGGGGAATTAAAGTTGAAATTGGGAAAAAATGGGAGAAAATTTTGGGAATTTCTTTTGATGATTTGAATAGGCAATTGAGGTCGGATTTTGGTAAATTTGATATGGGTAGACTCGTAAGTGAACGAGGATTCTAGTTTTGAGATTTTTATCGAATTCCGAGACGTGGGTCCGGGGCCGGATTTGGCCAATTTCGGGAATTGTGCCTAATTTTGATAGTTTTCGATTGGGATTCGTCTCCCTACCGTATTTTGATGTTATTCATCAAATTTTGATAGACTCAGAGCATTTGGGAGCCGATTCTAGGGGCAAGAGTATCACAGAGTAGTTTTTGGGCTATTTTGAGGTAAGTAACGATTGTAACTCTAGACCTGAGGGTATGGAACTACGGTATTTTACATTGTTTTGATAAATGAGGTGACGCACATGCTAGGTGACGAGCGTGTGGGCGTGCATCGATAGGGACTGTAACTTGGTTCGTCATGTAGCGATTATTAAGCCGTATAATTGATTTGAAATCATGAAATAACCTGTATTTTAGAGACTTATACTAATTATTGGTTGCATGCCATGTTTGGGGCCTTGTGCCGATCTGTTTAGACCCTCAGGGGTATTTTTACACTATTCTCACTCTACGTTGGTAAATAAATTGTGAACTCAGTCATGCTTACTACTTGTTGCTATTTTCACTGTTATTACCCTATTTAGAGTGCTGTGAGGTATTTTGGGTTGAGTCTCGTGATGTTGAGATGAGTTGCCCGAGTGGCTTGAGAGGATGACTGAGTGAGGCCGAGAGCCGAGATTGTGAGGATAATTATGGATCAGGCTGCACACCGCAGAAGATAGTAGATGGATCTGGCTTCGCGTCGTAGCATATGTATATTGGATCGAGTTGCGCGCCACAACAACATAGTGCTTGGGCTGTAGGAGCCCCCTCCGGAGTTTGTACACCCCTAGTGAGCACAGTCGACTATTTATATATTGGATCGGGTTGTGCGAAGGAACATATGTTATATGGGTCGGGCTGCACGCCGCATCATATTTTAGGTGGATCGGGCTGCACGTCACAACAGTTGAGTGGATATCTGGTACTTGTTGAGTGAGAGTGCTTAGTGTGAGCATGAAATACTGATAGTGGAGTCACGAGCGACTGGGATACTTTGTTATGAGAGATACTGTGCCTAAAAGACTGTTACATTGTGATTTTTTTACTGTTTTCCCACTATTCTTTATACTGAGCCTTCTAATTAAAAGTTGAATTACTGTTTTATGAAATTATGACTTATAAATGCTCGTCGGTGCACTCAAGTTTTTAGTTACTTTAGTTACTTACTGAGTTGGCGTACTCACGTTACTCCCTGCACCTCTATGTGCAGATCCAGGTACCGGGCCAGCTCGCTAGTTGACTCCTTGTGTGCTTCGGAGCTGTTCAGGGATCGAGGTAGTTGCTCAGCGTCCACAACTAACCTCCTTTCCCTTCCTATTTCTAGACTTTTGATGTTTTTTTTTGGACATGTATTAGTGGCAAAGTTACATTTTGATACTTTGTATTTACTATATTATATGCTCATGACAGTTGACTCCCGAGGTCTGGAGGCGGTTTAGATTGATCGTTTCGGTTGATATCCTTGTTGAACTCTTCTTGAAAGTAAATCTTTATTAACACATGAGATTTTTTTTTTGTTAAACAGAAAATGTTGATTTTATTGCATTAGAAGACTAGCTTAGTTTCACGATAGGCGCCGTCACGGATTTGGGGTCATGACAACATTGTAAAAGTTTTCACATTATCAATGTTAAATTATTATAGCAGCAACTTGTCTGTCTTATTTTCTTTGTTATAGCAAGTCTATGCGAATTCAGCCTAGTCAAGCCAATAGAATTCAGATATGAATGCCTAAAGCAATAACAAAGAGATTTTACACCCTGCATCCACTGGAAAAGAAAAATAACACCTAGTATCCCTACTTCCCATTATTTACTCGTTTTAGTCACATCCTATGACCAAAGCCAGCAAAGTTGTTTCCCAATCTCAAGGCAACAGTTTATCCCCTTCTCAAGATCTTGGCATGATGCCACCTCTCCTACCCTTTTCTCATGTCTCCTCCTCCAATCACGTCCACAAAAAACATAAGATTATAATTAACCCCTTATGTAATTTATATAACTAGTGAACAGATCTCTTCATCATCGATAAGAGGCGGACACAAAGATTTAAAGGCACCGGGGCCGCTACTATCTTAACATGGTCACACCAATTACGAACTACAAAGTTTGGCGTGCAACTCTCTTAAAGCTTGTGATTATGCTAAGGTTGAGTTCTTAGCATGTAGAGAAGTAAATTTGGCACTTTTTAAAAGAGTGGTTTAATCAAAAGAAAAAGGGAATGAGGGGCGAAAATAAAGAAAGAAGAAGAAAATCTAGTCTAATGACTTTTTTTATGATTTAATCAAAAGAAAAAAAGGTGATTGGGGGTGGAAACTATAAGGAAAAACCAAAAAAGGGAAGAAATCTGGATTGATAAGTCGTTCAATAAAAGTAAATAGATAAATACAAGGGCATATATTGTTGGAGCCAGTATACGAACCCGGGTCATCCAACAGAAAAGCACAACTAAGATAGAAACGCGAGCAGTGCCCCCAGGAGTATCAGGGTGCCTTATTAAATATATATAGCTTTTCAAGCTATATAGCTTATATCTATATCTATATTTATTTATATCTATCTATTTATATTTATTTATCTTTATATCTATCTATCTATCTATATCTATATCTATATGTCACGACCCGAAATCCCATCTTTCAGGCCGCGACTGCGTCTAACGTTGAACCCGTTAGACAAGCCGACGTACACAACACTTGAACATCTATAAAACAACGTAACAGTAATAAAGCCAATTAACCTCCCAACCTCTACTGGAATATCTCGATTTCCTTAACTTTCAACCTTTATCGAACATTTCCAAATCATTTCAAAAGTTTTTACAGCAGAAAAGTAATAATATTCCCAAAACGAATAATGAAATGATAAAAGTAACAACATCGCAATTATCCCAAGACCGAGTTGTCACAACCTCACGAACTAACTAACTGAGTGCTAAATACAAAGTCTGAAAGAAATACATAATTGTCTTGGAGCTAGAAGAAAAAGGCAAGACAATGAGGAAATCCAAATGTAGGAGAGACACCAAGGCCCACGAACGCCAGCGGGTATACCTTGAAGCTCTGGGTGGACTGAAGGTGACTCCCTCAATGCGGTCCACTGGGTCCGGATGCGGGATCTGCACAACATTAAGAAGTGCAGTGTAGCATCAGTACAACCGACCCCATGTACTGAGTAAGTGCCGAGCCTAACCTCGGCCGAAGTAGTGACGAGGCTAGACTTGACATTAACGATAACCTGTCATATTCTACAGCAGGTAACAGGAAGTAATACAAGGCAGGAGATAAACCGGCAAGTAGGGGATACGGGAGCAGTAAGGGGGGGGAGGGGGGCAAGTGAAATAAAGCAGTCACATCGACAGATAGAAGAGATCCAGAGAAACAATCCAACATAATCGACAACGAAACAACATAAGTGTCAGAAAAGTAAACAATGGCACGGCATCACCCTTCGTGCTTTTACTCTCTTCCTTACCATGCAATGTAATCA